>JAUJYV010000766.1:0-28674 GCA_033995625.1 Ophyiulus pilosus
TTCCATGGTTGCCATGACGACTCACTCGTGTTCCATGGTTGCTATGGTTTCGATTGAGCATTCCATGGTTGCCATGGCGACTTGTTCGTGTTCCACGGTTGCTATGGCTTTACACAGTTGAGACAGGTTGAGGCACGCAGTTCAAAAAGTATTTTCGAGCCCCATTTTTGTTTTAAAACATGGCGGAAACGTTGTGTGAATGAATATTTTTGTGATTTTATTTAAAAAAGCCGCTAAAATGAGGTCAAATACGCCGAAAAGCACACCTGAAAACGCCCGCTTCACCCACGTTCATTTTTTAGGGTGATTTTTTTTTGTTGTAAACTGGGTTGAAAAAATAAGCAAAATAACAACAACACCATCTGTTGACCAATGCTTCGCCTAAGAGGCCCTTTGTCACGGGCCGACGCTTCTCGGTGGCTTACACCGACGGGGAATGGACCAAATATGAACCCCGATGTTTTTTGAAGGTACAGAGGCCCTTTTCCGAAGAGTTGCGTGAGGTCCAATCGGAGCTTCCCATAAGGGCTGTTCAGCTAGCTCGCATTTTGAAGGCTTTCCAAAGCAATTTTGAAGCTGGTAAACAAGCGTGTGTGTGTATGACATTCCAGGAATGTTTGAAACGCAAAACAGTTTTCAGGGAGGAGATTCGCTTAAAACGAGATAATGGCTCGTTAACAATTGGCGCAACATGAGCTCGGTTCGGTTTTTTTTTCTCTCTCGGGAATGTTATGTTGATGAATTCGCCTTCTAAGGGAGGTCAAAGGGCGATCGAACGAACGCTTTTCAAAATGGCGACCTCCGCGTAGACCTTTCGTACGTATCCTCTATAGCAGTGTGCCGCGGAAGTTTTTAGTAGGAGCCTCTATACCCTAATTGGGACATTAAAAACATTGAAAATGGTCAGATTATTCGATTAAAGACTTGATTTTTCTCGTATTTCATTGAAAAAACGAGAAAACAACAGCGGCGCGACATTTCGCTCTATAGAACGTCGCAAATTTGAACGCGCGTGCTGTTCTAGAACGGCGGTGTTTATATTGTATACGGTTAGGATAGGGGCGATATCGGTCGTATTGGTTAGGATGAGCAGCGCGAGATTTCGTTCTAGAATGTGACAATTCGTATACTGTTCCAGAACGGAATGTACTGTATGGTTAGAATAAGGGGTGAGCTCGTGATCCTAGTATTGGTTAGGATGAGCATGCAGCGCGCGATTTCGTTCTAGAATTTGACAAATGGAACGCGCTCGTGCGCTGTTCTAGAACGGAATGTGTATACTGTAAGGTTAGGATGAGGGAGCTCATCCTCGTATTGGTTAGGAAGAGCAGCGCGAGATTTCGTTCTAGAACTTGACAAATGGAACTACTGTTCTAGAACGGTATATAATGTATGGTTAGAGTAAGGGGTGAGCTCGTGCTCCTATATAGTATTTGGTTAGGAAGAGCAGCGCGCGATTTCGTTCTAGAACGTCTTCGTGGCTCGTGCTGCGCGTGCCCGCGTTCCAGAACGGACCATTCTCCCCGTTCGATTTGCGAAGGTTGGCAAAATGGCGGATTAATTTGGCGAATGTGGTTAAAATCGAGCCGTGCTTTTGTTTAAATCGCGATGTACGTTATTACTTATTAGGAACTAAGCGTTGGAATCCAGAGCCCGTAATGTCAATAATTGCGTTAATGGCATCCCTTAGCCTCTCTATTGTTTTGACGTTCTCCCCGTTGGCACCCCCTTCTATTGTCCTTTTAGGTGCGAATTGTTTTCCATCTTTCTCCTCGTCGTATTTCTCTCTCTCTCGCTCTCTCTTCGACCGCTCGAGTCGTCGTCCAGTTTTGTTAATTGAGCTGCAGCCGGTGTCCGATTCGTACCTCCGAAAAGGTGGGCAATTTTTATAACGCGTCCACTCGCTTTATTAGGAGTAATAATAAGAAGAAAAAGCAGCAGCCTCGCTTTCCGCAGGACGATGGACTCGGCCGCCGTGGCTTATGGCCCTTTCAGGACGGCTGCCCTTTGGCCCAGGTAGCCTAGGACCGCTAGGACGATGGTTCTGCTGGACCACCGTAGTCCGCCCGACCGCCTAAGGGCGCGGAGGGCCACCGGCGCCCCCAACCTACGCTTCTGCTTCGTGTTGTTTCTACTGTTTTACGTGGTGGCGCCCCTTTTGGCCAGGAGGCACTCCAAGGAAGCGGAACCCAAAAAAGGGAAAAGTAAGTTACGTCGCTAGGGCGCCGATGGCGTCTGAACAAGCGCCCCTTTGTGGCGTACGGGAGCTGTTAGACGCAGAGGGCGCATCTTGGAATTTCCTACTTTGAAGTCCCGTTTGAAGGCTATCCGAAGGATGGCACGCAAGCGGTGATTGGCCCAATTCCAGGCGCTAGATTTCAAATGGTTTAGACTCGTGAAATCAATGTGTTGTTTTTTCGATTGCAGTCGTCGTTTGTTGCGCAACTTAGCGAATTAACGGCCGAGCAAGTTTCGTATCCTCATCGCATCCGATGTTATTTGTATTTGTAGTCTGTATCGGCACGACTGGCAGGTTGTCCGTACCGTCCAACAAGGACCACCATTACCGGAATCTCAAGGACAGATACACGAATTGCACCTACGTGGATGGAAACCTGGAGCTTACGTGGTTGCAGGTGAGATATTCTTACGTTTCTCGGATCCAAAAGCTTGTTTCGATGTCCGAAACGATGCATTTTCTTTCTTTTTTGTATTTTGCAAGCCGTCACGATACGTTTCGAAGTAAGACTACGGCGCACGTTTTGTGTTCCGCCGCTTAAATAACGATATTTTTGGACAGTTTAGACGAGTAGTTTTGAAAATAACATCTTTCGATTCGTTTTTCGCAGGGAGAAAACTACGACCTGAGTTTTCTGGAGCACATCCGAGAGGTGACCGGCTACGTCCTCATTTCCCACGTGGACGTGAAGCGCGTGGTTCTGCCCAGCCTCCAGATCATCCGCGGCCGCACTCTCTTCAAGCTCAACATCCACGATGACGAGTTTTCCCTCATCGTCACCCTCGGGAAAATGTACAGCTTGGAGTTGCCGTCCCTCAGAGGCAAGTTTTGCGTCGACCCTAAAAAACGAGTGGTCTTCGTGCTTTTTTAACCTTTTCATCCTCCTCGTTTTCAGATATTCTCGCCGGGAGCGTAGGCATCATCAATAATTTCAATCTGTGCCATCTGCGCACCATAAATTGGGAGGAAATCATCACGGGCCCCAAAGCGAACTACGTCTACGTCTACAACTTCTCGCAACCGGAAAGAAAATGTAAGCCCGTCGACTTAACGCCGAACGGTTTCCAGTTTCCGCTTTGCTTTACGGTAGAAACAGCTAAAGAAGGTCCTTTAGCGCAGTTTGTCCTAAACCGGACAAAGGGACCGAAGCGTAAACGTCTGCAGGCCGTCTCTGAAATTATTTCCTCGATTTAGGTCCGGAATGCGATCAAGCTTGCAAGGGCAAACCGTGTTGGGGCGAAGGGCCGGAAAACTGCCAGAACTTCAGCAAGGTGTCCTGTCCGGAGCAGTGTCACGGCGGACGATGTTTCGGTCCCAATCCCAGGGACTGCTGCCACTTGTTCTGCGCCGGAGGATGCACCGGACCCAAGCAGTCCGACTGCCTGGTGAGAATCTGTCTTCCGAGTCTTGTGCTCCGAAACGAAGGTCCTCGACCACGAGTCGAACGGCCTTTTGGCTTCGGCAAGCGTCACAATCATCGTTTTTTTTTTAGGCCTGCAAGAACTTTTACGACGACGGCGTCTGCAAGGAGGAATGTCCTCAGATGCAGCGCTACAACTCCATAACGTACTCGTGGGAAAGCAACCCGGAGGGCAAATACGCTTACGGCGCCACCTGCGTCAAGAAGTGCCCAGGTACGCCGCCCTTACTCCCGCTACGCGCTACGGTACGCTCCGACGGGTTTTCCCGACTAACGGCTTTACGTTGATTTTGTAGAGCATCTTTTGAAAGACAACGGCGCCTGCGTCCGTTCGTGTCCTCCGAAGAAGACGTCCGTTAACGGGGAGTGCGTGTTCTGCGACGGACCCTGCCCCAAAAGTAAGTTTGGTTCCGTGACGTGTCGCGCCGCGGTCCTTTCCTCCGTCGTGTTTTTCACGAACGAATACCGTTTTCAGAATGCCAGGGTGTGGATATGGTCCATTCCGGGAACATAGACAGCTTCAAAGACTGCACGGTCATCGAGGGCTCGTTACGGATCCTGGAGACGACTTTTACGGGATTTCAAGACGTTTATCCCAAGTACGATATCCGTAAAATGCGGATGCTTTTAGGACTTAATGATTCCGAGTAGCGTTATAACCGCCGTCGATAGCTCGTGTATCTGATGGGCCCCTTCTTATTTCCAGTTTTACCTTCGGACATCGTTATCCGGCGATGCATCCGGACAAGTTGGAGGTGTTCAACACTCTGAAGGAAGTGACCGGTTACATCGACGTACAAGGAAGCCACCCCAACTTCACCGATCTTCACTACTTCAGAAATCTAGAAATAATCGGCGGTCGGCAGCATTCCGAGTAAGGGCCTCTTCCTCACCCGCCTTCGTTTCCAGCTTCGTAAGCCCGGACGTTAAGACGTCGTTTTGTCTCTTCAGGTATTTCTCCGCCTTGTACATCGTCAAGTCTTCCCTGAGGTCGCTCGGGTTAAGGTCCCTGCGCCTCATCCGTTCCGGTAGCATCGTCATCCTGGAGAACCCGGACCTTTGTTTCGCCAAGAGCATAAAATGGGACAAGCTGAAGAAATCGCCTCAGCAAAACACGCTGATGCAGAGCAATCGCAAGGAGGAAAACTGCTGTGAGTGCCCGTCGCTGTTCCCCCAAAGGGCCCAAGTCCTGAAACGCGTTAACTGCAACGTTCGTGGTCCTTTTTTCAGCTGCCGAAGGTCTCGTCTGCCACACCGAGTGTTCCGACGAGGGCTGCTGGGGCCCCACCCAAAACGACTGCTTGTCCTGCAAGGATTACGCCCTCGCCAACTCGTGCTTGGAATCCTGCGACACGCCCGGGTGAGTCTCGCTTACGATCCGCGCCTCGCTTTACGTAAGCGTACGTATCCGAGGGTGACGTACTTATTTTTGACTTTGTAGCTTGTACTACAAGACGAATAAGCTGTGCGACTACTGTCACGGGGAATGCGAGAAGAACTGCACGGGACCGGTAAGTTTTTCTAACGGCTGCCGGACTTGATCGGGGGGAGCGGCCCGTCTAACGCGCTCCGCCTTTTTTTGTAGGGCCCCGGAAACTGTTCCGCCTGCAGACACGTTCGCGACGGACCCTATTGCGTCGCCACTTGTCCCCTCACGAAGTTCATTCAAGACGGAGAGTGTTTGCCGTGCCACGAAAACTGCGTCGAAGGGTAAGCTGTCGATCGAGCGTCGAGCGGCGCGTTAAAATTTAACGGGCGTTGCGTTTAACCGGAGCTTCGTTCCAGGTGCACCGGTGCCGGAAACTTCGTGGGTTTGGGCGGTTGCAATTCGTGCGAGAAAGCCATCTTGGAGCAAAACGCGCCCTCGCCCAAAATCGTAAGTCGGTCGCTCTGAATCCGGAACCGATGAGCTTAAAATGTCGGATACTTCGGATTTGATCCAAACTTTGTTTTTCTCAGGGCAACTGCTTGAAAGCCGACGATCCGTGTCCGGAGAGCTATTTTTCCGAGTGGGTCGCAATGCAGGAGCACGGTCACTTGCAGATGCTGGCCGGGAAATCGGTAAACCCTCGGAACTTGTTTAAGGAACTTGTTTCCAAGTTCCGCGGAGACTTTATAATCTTTTTCTTGAAAACCAGATTTGCCGCAAATGCCACGCCCGCTGCAAGAACTGCACCGGCTACGGCTTCCACTTGTCCGTCTGCAACGAGTGCATGAAGTACCGCTCCAAGGAGCAGTGCGAGGACCGTTGTCCGGCGGAACATTACGCCGACGCCTCCATGAACTGCATCAAGTGCGCGGAAGAGTGCCGCGAGTGCCACGGAGCGGGAACCATGAACTGCAAGTCCTGCCGCAACTACCGGGTTTACGTCGACAGCGCCAACGACACCGTCGTGAGTACTTTCTCGGACTTTGACCCTTTTGAGCTGCTTGCCGACCGTTTCGATACCCGCTTTTCTGTTCCGCAGTTCAACTGCACCGCCACGTGCCCTTCGGAGAAGCCCTTTAAGATGCTCGCCGAAGAGGCCGGCGACCCGGTGTGCACCAGCGAGGACCCTCAGATGTCGGCCACCGGACTGCAAGTGTTTTTTGTTAATTTTATCAAATTTTTTTGGGCTTAACGGGTGATTTGTAGCGCCGCGGTCCTAACCCTTCCTTCCCTACCCCTTTTTATCGAAAAAGGTCGTAGCGATTAAAAGTATCCGACCCGCTTAATTAAGCGATAACAATTTGCGATAACGAGAGTTAGATTTATAGTCGTGCTTGCTTAAAAATTAACGCTTCGCTTGTGGTCGATTTGACGAGTTTACGAGCAGTTTGTAATAAAGCAATTGTCAAAAGCAGGGATTTTTGCAGTTTAATCGCTAGTTTATTATCGCATTTTACCGTAAAAATGTAACGAGCACTGTCGCGATTAGATGACGAATCGACCTTTAGACGCGAAGCGCTTAGATTCAGTAGCGTGACCGGATCGTAACCAAAAACACGACGTCGTGGCGGAGCGAGGCCGGCACATCCGCTACCGTCAAGTTCGATTTCCCGTCGAGAGTAGAGATCGTTATTGGTGGAGGGAAAAACTCGTCGTACGGATATCGGGCGTAACTTAATCGTCGCTAACGGTTTTGTTTGTTTTCAGGGCCGACGAGAAGATCGGGGCAATCGTCGGCGGCGTCTTGGGTTGTTTGACGTTGATCGGCATCTTCTTGGCCGTGCTCGGATACCAGTGGTGGCAAAGGGCCAAATCCAAGGAGAACACCATCAAAATGACCATGGTACTTTATCCGTCGCGATTCGCGAGTTAAGCGGCGGCCGAAACGTTTTAATCTTATTTTACGTTACGTTTTAGCGCATGAGCGGCATCGAAGATAGCGAGCCGTTAAAGCCGTCGAACGTGAGACCCAACTTGGCGCAACTCCGAATCGTGAAAGAGGCCGAACTCAGAAAAGGCAACGTGCTCGGATACGGCGCCTTCGGAGTCGTCTACAAAGTGAGTTTATCGTACCGTTAAGCATCCGACGGCATTTTCGCCCGTCGCATCCTCCCGTTAACTTTACTTTTCCGTGTCGTAGGGCGTTTGGGTCCCGGAAGGCGAAAACATAAAAATTCCGGTGGCCATCAAAGTGCTGAGAGAGGCAACCGGCACCAACACCAACAAAGAAATATTAGAGGTTCGTTAGCGAATCCCGCGCCGTTAACACGTTTCGCGGACCGTCGCTAACGGCCGTTATCTTTACCGTCGTTTTCAGGAGGCGTATATCATGGCCAGCGTCGAGCACACCAACCTTTTGAAACTGCTGGCCGTCTGCATGACCTCGCAGATGATGCTCGTGACCCAGTTGATGCCCCTCGGATGCTTGCTGGACTACGTGCGCTCGAACAAGGACAAGATCGGCTCCAAGCCGCTTCTCAACTGGTGCACCCAAATAGCGAAGGTGAGATTAGGGCCCTTTGGGTGACGCGCGGCGAGGTCGCACGGCGAGGAATTTCTAACACGGATAATTTGTCTCGCTAGGGAATGGCACATTTGGAGGAGAAGCGACTGGTGCATCGGGATTTAGCCGCCAGAAACGTTTTAGGTGAGTGGTCGAAGCGATGCCTCGGTTTCCTCGCTCCGACGGTTCCGTAGGTGCGGTCGTGTCGTTTTCCCCCCCGCAATCCGCTTACGGACGAGTTTCGTTTCAGTACAAACTCCCGGCTGCGTCAAAATAACCGATTTCGGTTTGGCCAAACTGTTGGAGGTGAACGAAGACGAGTACAAAGCCGCCGGCGGCAAGATGCCCATCAAGTGGTTGGCCCTCGAATGCATCCAGCACCGGAGGTTCACGCACAAGAGCGACGTTTGGGCCTTCGGTAAGAAAACGCCGCTTCAAACCCGAAAGGCGGTCCCCGGCGAAGCTAATCATTCCTCCTCCCGTTCGCAGGCGTCACCGTTTGGGAACTGCTGACGTACGGCGGCCGTCCGTACGAGAACGTACCCGCCAGAGAAGTTCCGGATCTGCTGGAGAAGGGCGAGCGGCTGCCCCAGCCGTCCATCTGCACCATCGACATTTACATGATCATGATCAAGTGTGAGTCTGGGGCCGTTTCGACGGGAGGTCGGTGGCGACTCGGCCTCGTGTCCTAAACGCTTTTCTCTCCTCGCAGGTTGGATGCTGAACGCGGAGTCCCGACCCTCGTTCAAGGAGCTGGCGGACGAATTCGCCAAGATGGCCCGCGACCCGGGGCGCTACCTGGTGATCAAGGGCGACAAGCTCATGCGGCTCCCGTCCTACACCAAGCAGGACGAGAAGGAGCTGTGCCACCTGAGCGCCTTCGACGCCGACGGCCCCGAGGTCATGATGGACGCCGAAGAGTACCTGCAGCCCAAACCCAACCAGCAGAACTCGAGCAGCACCACGGGGAGCGTGACGCCGCCGCCCCTCACGCCCATTAAGGCAAGTCGGGGCACCCGTCCCGTTGGCGGCTCGTTCGATCCCGCGTTAGCCGCGTGTTTCAACGTGTCGCTTTTCCGTTGCAGATGAACTGCGGACAGCCGCCGCCGCCGCCGTACACGATAGGGCTCGACGCCCCAGACGCGAACCCGACGCAGCCGGGGAGCGGACGCCACGACCGCAATAAGTACGCGCACCTGACGTCGGCAGTCGCAAACTCGCCTAACACTCGGCCTCGGGAAAACAGCATGAACTCACGGTACAGCAGCGATCCTCTCAAACTGCTGGGCAAAGGTAAAGGTAGGAGAGGTCTCACCTTTTCCCCCTCGCCCTCCTTTTCGAAACCTCCGTACATTGGCCGGGGGGGAAAAAAGGAGGGCGACGGTGGCGACCCTCCTAGCACACTAACCAGGCAGGCGCTTGCATGTGGAATCGACACTCGGACTTTGGTGGTTCTCCAAAAAAAAACAACTCCCTCTCCCTCATTCTACTTTGTTTTTTTTTATTTACGGGACTCTTGTTTTTGCATGCTACGCACACAAGCCCTTTCCCCGTCTTCCGTTTGGTACGCACAACCCCCTCCCGTCTTCCATCCCGCCTTCTCACTTTTTGTCACCCCTTCCCCACCAGCCTCACGAATCACGTTTTTGGTACGTAAGGGCCGTGTAATTTTATACTAATGGTCGGCCGGAGTTCGCCGCGGCACGAGGGACCCGGAGCGTGCCGCGGGGGCTCGGAGGACGGGACGATGGATTTCGTACGCTCGTGGTGGAAAAGCTGTACGGAAAAGCTGCTCGGTCGTGCCGGGTATGGGCCGTATTTCACCGCTAAGTGGTCACGTGCAATCGTAGGGCCCTTTATTTAATCGCAGCTATCCGGATCGGTTAAACGTCCGGGTTTAAATCGGGGGGGAAATGTTACCGTACGCCCAAACCGAAATTCTCGTAATTTTACGTGCCCATTGGTTAAATTCGCTCCGATTAAATACGTTCGCGGAATCGTTCCGTAATTTTGATACGAGCCGCCGTGATTTCCAAAGTAACGCGTTATCGGCCCTAAGTAAGTTTGCGTATTTTCGTCGCATCCAATTCTGGAGCGGGGGTCCTTAACAAAGGCCCATTGTCATATCCACTCGTGCACTGCACTGCACTGTTTTCTTTCTCGAACTCCTCTTCAATTTTTTGTTTACGTGCCCTTTGGTCTTTATCTCGTTCTTGACATTGCGAATGTTTTTGCCGCGCTTTAGATTCGGAGATCGACATCGTGGGGGGGAACTTGTCGAATGGGTCCTTGATGAACCACAAAAGGGATATCAACAAAGTCGGCAACCTGAATTTGGGGCCTCCCGTGGACGAGGAGGACTACCTGATGCCCTCGCCTTTGCCAAACCAAACGGCCTCGATGTACATGGACCTCATCGGGGACACTCGAGCAGCAGGTCTGTTACGGAAAAGGTCCTAACGTCGGTGGCGATTCCGGCCCTTTGCGCTACGGCTAAATGTATTTTTGTGTCGATTTCAGATTCGGCGGAGGGCCGAGTCAAGGACAACCTCTGGCACGTCCCAGACTTTGTTCCGGTGAACAATAACTTCGGACTCGTCGACAATCCGGAATATCACATCGTGCCGCGAGGACAATCCGCGCAGCTGCCGTACGGCGGCGTAGTCGTTGCGGCTCCCGGACATCCGGCGGCTCTTCAGAACGGAGTCGTGGTTCCCGGAGTCCGTCCCGCCAGACGCAAAACCACCAGTAGCGAGGAAGATTCCGACCACGAGTATTACAACGACTTTGACGGACGCCAGAGGGAACTTCAGCCGCTGAACCACCGCAGAAGCGAAACCACCGTGTGAACGTTCCGCGGCTACGGAATCGACTTTGGCACCGACCGTCCTGTTTTGTGCGGATTAACGTTTAGCGGCAACTCCCACCACGAGGCTTTCCGCGCGGTACGAGCTCCTCGCGAGGCTTTTTTGACGGAATCGGACGACGGTCGTCGAGTATCTCGGATGCGAGATTTTCCGGGGAAATTCCCGGAATCTTCCCGGTTACGGATCCCGGAGAGGAGGATAGTTTCCGGAGAAGAATCCCGGCGATGTAAATGATTATTTTTGGAGAAAATCGTGATGATCTCCCGAGAAATCCCCCGTTGATCCGGGGGAAGAATTTACGATACCGGAGTGGAGGATTTCTTCCGGACACGAGTCCCGATGATCCGGGAGATCCCGGTGTTCGCATTCCACGGAACGAAGATTTCGCTTAGCGATGGATTTAAAAGTTGCCAAAAAAAAAATGTGGGAAGCAATGTAAAAAAAAAATGCGTTTTGTGCCGAATTTGTGTTCTGCCACGTCGTCGCTTAAAATCCTCGATAAGGACCCGGATTCCTAAAGCGGTCCTGCTCGAATCCAAAGGACCTCCGAAGCGACGGACGTTCTGCGACTGAGATGTCGATGCGGTCACATCCGAGTATCCGAAGATTTAATGTGCATATGTAAAATAAGCGTACGGACGGAAGATTTTTAACGGGAAATATTCTCGTTAAATTAAAACTACGGAAATCTTGAAGCCCCTCGAGGCTAAAAAAGGACCAAATTTTTAACTTTTTTATCCACTTTTTTAAAAAAAAATAATCGACTTTAGATAAAATCGATAATTCCAGTCGTTAAATTTGAATACGCGAAACAAATTCCAGTTGTTTTTACGTCTCGCCGTCGTGTTTCGGAACCGTCGTTTCGCGCGTCGAATATTCGCGACATCCGATCGGCTGGTTTCGGAGCCCTCCGTCGGGCTTGGGAGGCCCTTTGACGTTGCCGAGTAAACATTGATCATTCCAGACTTGACCGCAATCCCGCGTCGGGCTAGCGGTCGTTCTTTCCAATAATGAACTTTAAGAAGCGCGCGAGGTCGAACGTAAATTGGACGCGCGAGACGATGGTATCGAAACACGAGGTCCCGAGGCGAATGTTTGGGGACCAAAAGCAGGGACCATAATCGCTAATTGTACATTCCCGAACTGCATTTGTTATTTGTCTGAGCACTTTTTTTATACGGAATAAGGTTTTCAAACGATGTTTTTTCGTATGTATATTATATATAGATCTATCATTTTTTGATCGTGCCATAGATTAAAATATTTCATCGTTACCCGTTTTTTATCATCTTCATTTCTTTATTATAATTAACTAAGTCTTAAATTTGTTTACGAACAAAAACTGTTTCACGGTTTATTCGTATTTCAAAATTTTCTATTTCTTCGAATAATGTCTTAAAATACACGTTTTTTAGTATCTCGATTTTTTAATTTTAATTTAAAATTCACATTTGTTTTCATGTGTTTTTTAACAAAATCAATAATGTGATTTTCAAAAAAAGTCCAATATTTTCAAATTTGCCGCGTTTTTCTATACACATTTTCGTTTACGCACGTGTTCACTAGATGGCGCTAGCTGCCGTCCTCTATGTTTTGAATCGGCCAATCGCGTACGTTGTTCTAATAATTTCAAATTTGCCGCATTTTTGTTTACCCGCATGTTTACTAGATGGTGCTAGCTACCGTCTTTCGTGCAGCCAATCACGGACGAGATATCATTCACGTGACTTTGAAGTTAGAATGGAACAGCTAGTATTATCCGTGCATTTTTCAAAGTTTTTGGACCTAATTTCGGTAATTTTTGTTACGTTTTTCATCGATTTTATGTAAATAGCGTTTGCAAATAATCGCTCGTGTTAGCAGAAGTGGTTTTTAATCCTTGCCAAGATAGAAATCCAGTGCCTTAGCTCAGAAATGGACAACTTGTTTTTTGTGGAAATTGAAGATGGCTGAAAGTTGAATTTATGAAAAGCTTCCCCGATATATCGATTTTTAGATAATTCATTTGTACAGATATTTGCTGTGATAAAATGAGCGTTGTACAGGTTGTTTTTTTTACACTTTCAATCATTGTGCATTTGTTCGGTAGATTGATACGTGAATTGCGATTCGAAAACTTATTAAACTTGAAAAATTGTACTTTTGGGACCATACGATACTATTTTTTAAGCAGGTTCTACCGTATTATAAAATGGATTTAACAGAATAGTTAAACCGCGATGCAACCTTTAATACCGAGTTTAATTTCAGATAATTAGCGATGGTTTTGGTCGGTTCAAATTACTCGTATTAATCCCCGCTTTAACAATATGTAAAAAATACCGTGTTTTCAAATTTCAAAATATTGATTCAATTTACTGTCACTAGATGGCGCAACAAGCTGCAGTAATGAATTTGTTTTCTGGTCGTTCTAGGGCTCCGTAAATACCGAGCCAATGAACGATCGAGTGCTTTCCTGTTTGATTCGTTTCGAACTAATCGATCGTCGAGTGCCATGCTGCGACTCACACCGAACCAGGTGCCGCCACCATCGTTAAGTTTCACCGATGTCCTTGAATTGAGCGAATGAGCGCTCGAGTGCTCTTCTGCTTAAGGAGATATTTATTTCGAACCAATCGATCGTTGAGTGTCACGCTGCGACTGACACCGAATCGAGCGCACGAGCATATCTGTTCCGCCTGCCTAAGTAAGTGACCTCGAATTGAGCGAATGAACGCTGGAGTGCTTTCCCGCTAATCGAAACGGCCAATGGCTACCGAAGAGCCATCCTGCGCCTATCCGTGCACAAAAGGGGGCGCTACCGTTTATGTAGAGGTTTCAAATTTTGAAGAAGTGTATTAATCATTCGTCGTCCGTCTTCCTCGCTGTCTCGTCGCGACTTTGTCATTCTCTCCGATCTCAAATTTCATCGAAAACAGGATCCGAGATTCGTTGAATAGCCATGGCATCGGGTAAGATTAAGTTTTACTAAAATTCATCGAAACGGGAATGGAGGAAGTCCCTGGAAGTGGGGAAGTGGGATGGTCAAGGGCGCGAGTGAATTTATCTATTTTGATCAAGCATCGCACACAAATTTGACACGGCAATGTCGAGCTTGCAATTTCAACAAAATTTCTTCATTTTCTGCTGCTTTTTCGGACATGTTTTTCACTCGTAAAATACGAATCGCAGGTCGAACTTTTTTTGGACCCCGAATCAAACGATAGGGTTAAAAAGGTCATTTTGGTGTCAAGTTCAATCCGTTGACCTTTCCAACTGTTAAATTTATGGACATTGACCTTAATTGAGGCGTTTTCTATCCGGGCTATTCAGCGATGGTTACTTTTTCAGCGGCTGGTGGCTGGAATGTCAAGGACTACCCTAGGCGAAGCATGGCATTCCGATGCCATTCCAGCCGCCTACGGCTTTGAAATTCAAATTATTCAAATTTATTAACCTAAAGTCAGCATCGGTGTGCCATATGCGCTATTAAAATAATATAGTTACAGCACGTACAAGGTCGCTCTTGGGGCCCATGGACCTTTTTGCGAAAGATTTTCTAGCAGCTATGACCTGGAAAAAAAAAAGCTGTTCAGCCACATTTTGGATGGGGTCACGAACCTGCAACTGTTAGCAAACATCGAGCTGCAAATTGATACCAGTATATTTACAAAATCAGATTTTTAACTTCTCCCCAGAGCTAACTTACTTAAGGGCCTCGGCTAAGGACTGTTTACAAAACTGGAGTTTTAGCACGCTGGTAAAGGTGAAGAATCTTATCTGACAGGTTCATGTCCCAGTTAATCTCGACTAACCCCCTTTCGAGCGTTAATTTTGGATATGTTTACGGCTCCGAATCTCTCCCAACCCCAGATTTAGAAATGTGAATGTGCCTCAGAAGGAGGAGGAGACATCTGCTTTTACCCGATTTTGGAAAACCCAAAAATAACGTCTGGCACTGGCTGTTTTTTGGTGCCTCAGCTACTTGGCTTTATCATTTTTTAGTTTTTTTAAGGGGGAAAATACGTAAGACGGAAGTTTAGGTACGGTGTTTGCGGATTTATCTACTCGCACTTAGGAGATTCCTTATTTTTGTTTATATTTTCAGCTTATCGGTTAAGGGGGACATTTTCCGATCTTAAATGCGGTATTGTATACGCGGTAGAGATAAATTTGTCTAATGGTCCCAATGGTCCTATGGAGAAAGCGGGGACGAGAAAGCCGTCTACGTTAATTGCGTTTCCGGCCTTAAGACCGAAAAGTCAGCATTTCCATTATTGGCACCGTTAGACTCGTAATTCGCAGCCCGCATGAACTAGTTGTCAGAGTCCGAGCTAATAATAAACTTTCTCAGGAGGGGAAGAAAAGCAGTCATAACATTCCTTAGCTTCTGTTTTGCACATCTTCATCAGGCCCCTATATTGCGGATAGTCCGAGAATCTAACTCGTGATGATCGGTCTATTTTTGGGGCGTATGTTTTTTTTTTAGCGGCAGCTGTTTGGTTATTTGTCATTTTGTCGGCGCCAACATCTCCAAATGGTTGAACCGTGTTGGTTGTGCTGCTGTTAAGGGGCAATTGCACCCAAATTCCTCACCTCCGGAAAGCAACCCCTTAGAAATGTTGGAGAGCGGCCACCTTCCGGTTCCTTTGCCTCGGCAATTGCAGTTACTGTCCCGAATATGACCCTGTTCAAATTGTCCCAAATTCAGGAAATAGACCCTCTTCGAAGAAAATTCCCGTGGACATTATCGGTTGCGTAGATTTTTTTGACCGCGTAATGTTAGCGCAGTCTCTTAATGATTTATTTTCGTGTTTTGTAGCGGAAGATCAGGCGTGGGTGACCTTGGCCACTAACGACAAATATGCCATCGGAGCGCTGGTCTTGGGACAGTCGCTGAGACGTGTGGCCACCACTAAGAAACTCGCCGTCCTCGTCACGAACTCGGTCACCGACGACATGAGGTAAATCTCTCGTGCCTCTTTGTTGAAGTTTCAGTTCGGGAGTTGGAGACGATACGACATGGGGCCGCGTGACCGTTATCGGTGGATGTTTCTTTAAATACTCCCTCCTCTGAAACTGACCACCGCAAACGGTACTGGAGGGGTTGAGCAAAGACTCGAGAATTTGTATCGGTCAACTTTATAGTTCGAACCCCTCGATGGAGTTTTGAATCAATGTCGGAACTGGTATTTCGTCGTAAACTCAACGGTGGCATTTCTGTGCCGAAACTAGGATGCGATCGGATGACCATGTATGTCTAAAAACTAAGGCCAACTTCGACATGGTTTTCGTTGTTTTAACTCTTTTCTTGGCTATTTTGGACAGAAACCGATCCTGTTCGCAGACATCTTCTACTCGAAACCACCTTGGCCCGCATCTCTTCGCTACGTTTTTTTCATGTGCCTTATTTTTTCTTCTCCCGGAAAGAGTTGTTGTTGTTGACGATTGCCAACCTGGAACATAGTCGAAACTCGTTTTTCCCTCGTGCATTAGTTCTAAGTTTAGATCCGTCAACAAACAAAACCGTGCCTCCGACCTAAAGTAGAGTACTGACGTTTGCGTTCGGTTCAATTTTTTATATTTTATTTTTGCCTGTTTTTTTATCTACCGCGCTTCTGTTACCCGAATGAAATCCTCACGGACGTGTTGCCGCCAGAAGAGCGGCGTTTTCGGGTCGTTATTATGCCCGCACGAACTAGCATCGGCGTTATTTGCATGTTTAGATCGACCCCGCATTCCCATTCTTGGAATGTTTCTATTTTGAGGGCTCGTCCGTGCCTCTCGCTAACCCTTTATTTCTTCCGGAGTCGTTATTTGGAAATGTATACAGTACCAGAGGGAATGAATAAGGAATTTAGTTCAGATAGACTCTGTTGTGTTTTGTCGGCGGCGCGATGAATAAGCGTCTACAATTGTCAAGGCGCGCCGTTATTTTCAGCGCAAAACTTTAAGAAATCAGATGTTGGCCATCTTTAATTAATGCCGGTATTAATTACTCGGGCGTATTGTCTTTTCCTAGATTTACATCGAAGCATTTTTCTCGACGACGTTTGAAACTACTTTTGTTTCTTGCAGGCATGTTTTGAGCAAGGTGTTCGACACGATTCAGACGGTCGACGTCTTGGACAGTAATGACGTGGTCAACTTGGCGCTCTTGACCAGGCCGGACCTGGGAGTCACGTTTACCAAGCTTCACTGCTGGAGGCTCACGCAATTCACCAAATGCGTGTTTCTGGATGCGGACACATTAGTAAGGCCTAAACTTAAGTTGCAACTACTTTCCAAAAATAGCCCGCGTGGGAGTGACACGAGTGATCTCAAAACTGTGACAGTTACAGTTTTAGTTTGGCATCTGTATCCGCAGTAATAATTTTTAACGACGCTTTTGTTTTAATACGTCGTCTTAACTGCAATATCTATTTCTGAACAGGGTGAAATGAGTTTTACCAGTCATTTAATGACGTTTTAAATCTATCTTGTTCCTCGAGGTGTTCGTAGTGAAAATGTACAAATAAATATGGCAAGAATCCAATATTGAAATGCGGAAGAAGTGTGGTTATGCCGCGTTTCAATACCATCGTTTTCAAATTAAAAGTATGGGCCAACGCGCCAAATATCTAACGCATTGGTTTTCTTGCGTCTTTTGCCAGATAGTGCAAAACTGCGACGAGATTTTCGAGCGGGAAGAGTTTTCCGCGGCTCCCGACGTCGGCTGGCCGGACTGCTTCAATTCGGGAGTTTTCGTGTTTCAACCCTCGCTCGACACTTACCTCAAGCTACTCCGGTTAGCCTTGACTGCTGGAAGCTTCGACGGTGAGCGAATCACGGGTCTCAAGGCTCTCTTGAATCATTTTATATTGACTTGTTGTTTATGCTTTCAGGCGGTGATCAAGGGTTGTTAAACTTGTTCTTCAGCGACTGGGCCACCAAAGACATCGCTCGACATCTTCCGTTCATCTACAACATGACGTCTAGCGCGTCGTATTCTTATTTGCCGGCATATCAGACGTGAGTGCTCCATGTTGAAAGTTTCTTAAGCCGGGCCTCTCGAACGTCGGCTAATTAACAAATTTGTTACGTCTCGCGATCCAGATTCGGCAAGAACGTGAAAATCGTCCACTTCATCGGCCCCGTGAAACCGTGGTTGCACCGCTACAACACCCAAACCGGCCGGGTGGAGACGTCTCATGGCGCTCACCACGCGCTGGAGCACCTGCAGTTCTGGTGGGACATTTTCATTCAGGACGTGAAAACCCTCATGAGCGGAGATTTGGTACGTTGACCGGACTTTTTTCTGTTTAGTTTTGTTTGGTTTGTTTCCAGTTTTTCTCGCACGGTGATCAGAGTAAAATGCTTCGGAGGATTTTAGATCGTTTCTCTAAAAGCGAGAGAGTGAGAGAGCATTTGTCCGCCGACTAACGTGTTGTCGTGTTTTGCTCGATAACGCACGCCCTTTACTAATTCTTAACCCGTAGTTTTGAATTTTCTCTCGTCCTTACCTGCAAACCGAAGAAGGAGGAGCGGCATCACCGTCTACCTAACCTTAGCAACCCTACGGTGTCCGCCCACGCCTCCGTTGCCGTAAGTATTTGGCATTGTCTCGTTTGCACGATGTAATTACGGTGGATCATGCATGAACTCCCCGGGCCTTTGCTTCGTAGCGAATGTGTGCTCGTAACTTGCATGTGGCTTTTTTAAGATTTGTTGGATGTTGTTCGGTTGCATGGGCTTGCGTTTATTTATGCGTCACATTTCTGACTATTTACTCGATACGAGAATTTGTCCTCGTTGCGAGACTACCGGATCGTGTTGCGGGTAGCTTGCTGATAATCGATGGCATGTCGCGTTTGCTGCACGATAACTGCTACGCGAAAGACTCTGTATTCGCTTTAGGGATGCTACCTCCCGACGAAGCGATATTTATATGGAAGTGATTTATACTTCTGCTGCGATCGGGTGATCCGTGTCCTGCCATTCATCATTTTGTCGGCATTTGGTTTAAAATTAGTTTGTAACTTTCACATTTACTCGAAAGAAGGTAGCATCTCTAAACACGACAGCAGCTCGGGGTGTCGTTTTGTTTTCGAATCGAGCGTCTAATGGTTTTGTGCCTTCGTGCAGGCCGGCCTGGCTGGTCAGCTGGCTCTCGTAACTCTGGGCCAGGAAATCATCCCGGAGCAGAAGGCTCTGGACGACAGGGCTCGCCAGTTCTCCTGGGAGCAAGGACAGGCGGACTACCTGGGTGCGGACGCCTTTGCCAACATTCAGAAGAAGCTCGACGAAGCCCTCGTCGCGGAGGCTGAATCTTCACCGCCTCCCGCACCAGAGGCTGCCGCAACGGAGCCGCCGACAGCCCCTGTTGTGGTGCCAGAGGAAACTGTCAGTGCTGCTCCAGCTGCAGAACCTGCTGCATCAGCGCCACAAATTCCCGCTGAAGCTGCACTTCCACCAGCACCACAACCACCTCAACAGCCAGCTTCTCCCACCACTGACGTCACCACCGTGGCCATACCACCAAAGCCCCTCGATGCTGGACCGATTCCTCCTGAGCCAATTTCTCCACCGCCCATGCTTCCGCCGCCACCACCACCACCACCACACGCGGCGCCTGGCACGCCACCAGCGACACCCGGCACGCCACCAGCTGCGGCTGGTCCACCGACCTTAACGTCTCCACTGGCGGCAGCGGCCGCTGCGAGCCCGGCAGCGCCCCCTGCGAAACCCGCGAAGCAGAAGGGCAAAAAACCGAAGAGCCCTTAACGGAGAGATGCCCATCTTTCGCTCCTTATGAATCTCATTCTATCTCACTAGCCAGCGGTTCTTGCGTGGCGTAGCTACGTAAACGATTCAGGCAAAACGTCAGAACCAAAAAATCACAACATCCAGCGATGTGTCCTAACGGAGAGAGTTGCTCGTTAAACGTTAAGCGATTGCCCTCAATGTTCATAAACTTCCCAAAGTCTAGTCTCGGCTTTAAAAATGCTGAGGATAAAGTTGTTGCGATGCCGATGTCGTTGTCGTCGTTAAAGTTTCGAGTTGTTATTGTTAATTTATCAGTTTATTTAACACGTCGACTACCGTGATGTTAAGGATAAATTCAATTTAACGATGATGTTTGGCGTCCATCGAGTCCAGAATAACCTGATATTAAAGTAAATTTTGATGGATTTAACCACCCATCGGCTAACGGAACTTCTAATCCGATGGTAGGGTACTGAGTTGAATTGGATTTAAACTGCGTCGGACTCTAAATTTTTTGTATTTGCAACGACATCGGCATCGTACTGGACAAATGAAGTTTTTGCCATTGCGGCTATCGACTTTAGGGACCGTTATCTTAACCTGTCATTAGTCTTTCAGTCGCTTAATTGGTTTTTATAATAACGATTTATGTTTATTCGGCTTCTTCGGCCTTTATTTGTGCCTTTTTGCCATATTGCTTCACCCCATAGAATAACCACCGTTAAAAGCGCCAGTTGCACCACTAACGTTCGGGCAGAACTGCCGGTTAAGCACATTTTGGTCCTGAAGTCGTTGACCGCAATGGGAATAGTTTAAAAAATTGGATCTAATTTTCAACCCGTTGATGAACTTTTCCACAAATTTTACCACACATTTTTACGTTTTAGTTTTTGCGCGGTAAGACTTTCGTAAGTTTTCGATCATTGTGGGTACGACTTTAGGATTAAGTTAATCAAATTAAAAATACTAACTTCTCGTGAATCGTGCGTAATTCCCGTCAAGCCGAAGAACCGCAGCGTCTCCTCGTTTAATCTGGAATCCGGTTTCTCCCCGACGGGATATTCCCGGATCGAGTTTAACGCAGCGTGTTCGGTTCGAAGGATTTTGAAGGACCCTAGTCATTTTACGCGTGCCGCAAACACTTTCTAATAGAGGTTTTTTTAACTAAAATGTTTTATCTCTTTTTTTTACTCTTTCCAAGGGGAAATAGCAATCTTCATTTCACAGAATGTTTGTTAACTAATGCGTTATTTTGTATACATTAATAAGTTATTTTTAACGGCGCTCGTAAGCGATGTCTGTTAACGATCATGATAACGTGCCATTAAATCGTTGTATTTTACGAAGCAAAGGCCTGCGGCTTGAATCGTGTCGAGACAATCCTTACATCCGGTTTAGATACGGTATTGCGGCTAACGAGAGTTCGATTTAATGATCGGTTATCCCTTCATCGACAGTTGTATCGGAGGCGAGGACTTTTTTCATCCGCCGTCTTAATGTTACCGTTGGTCTCTCTTCCAGATGTACCTTTTCAATCTCGGCAGACACTCGGCGTACTCCGAAGGCCAAGGTCAGCAAAAAGCCGTTTTATAAACCTTTTATTAAGTTTTTATGTTGTTTTATAAGAAACTCGTTTTACGGTCAAGTTCAACGATTGCTTTATCGAAAGTTGCCCCCATTTCTCTTGTCATTTCTCGAAATTGAGATATGTTGTTATAACAATAGAACGTAAGATATAATATACTAATAAATAAAGGGGGTAATTTATCATTTCAAAATTAACGTTTGAAAAAGTATATCGAGAAACTTGCACAAGATTTTATTACCAGACAAGTAAAGTTTTCTGAAAAACGTGTAGAAGAACTTTCGATTTACGAATGGTTCGGAAAGCGAGGGTCGTTAATTATAATCTATTTTTCTTTCTTTTTTTGTAGTTTTGCCATCGTTTTCTTCGCTTCGCTTCTGAGATTTGGATCGCGCTTTACGAATTCTGGTCCTATTTTGAATTTTTGTTTATTCTGCGAGTCAAATGTGATCGAGAGAAGGGAAGAGGGTGAGTCTTTCTATTTATTAAAGTAATTGTTCATACTTCTGCTACAAATATTTTGTACGCGTGTCCGTACGGCCCGATAATTGTTAATCCGTAGCATCCCGAAGTTCGTAGAAAATATTTAAGATTTGTCTGAGATGCGCTGTATTGAAAACTAGGGTTTTATTTATTATGTTAAGTTTCTTTTAAAAAAAAAAACACATTCGCGAACAATTTAAAGAAAAAAAAAACTCGTCGGTCGTCCAATAAATAAGATTCACAAACACGACTTCACATCCGCCGGAGCCATTTTGTACTTTCGGCCATTTTGGCGAATGGCGAGGTTTAGCAAAAAATTAGCCGGACAGGGATTGGGCCTTACGTCGCGCATTTCCAGTAGTAACCCCTTCTGCGTGCGGATGTGGTTCGCCGAGATGGCAGACTGGCATCCGTTATAGTCCGATCAACGGACTAAAGCGGTGTTAGCGGACAAGGTCCAGCCTCCGGGACCATCCTCGTCCAATGTTTTTGAGCAAGTCCGTGAGCAACGATTCGGTTGTGAGGTACTGGAGTCTCACTGAGCTTTCGTCCGGCCGAGGGTGTTCATCTGCACTACCTCCGGGACGATGCTGCCTCTCCGGTGTCCGTTCTGAGGCTGGAGCGAGGATTCCTTATCGGTGGCGTTCCTGCGGTAGTGGTAGCCGCAGACCACGGCCACGAGGACCGCGGTGACTGCGAACATGGCGAGGGAGGCGAAGAGAGCCCCGAATCCGGGCACGGAGAGACAGACGCCCGAAGAGAAGCCGCCGGAGTTGGACCTTCTTCCGGCGTAGATGGACACGGAGTCTGCGGTGACGTTGGGGGCGAAGGCGAGGTCCGTTCGAGAGATGGCCTGGTACGAGTTGGAGACCCTGAGCTCCTTGTCGTCGTGGACGCTGCGGCTCTTGCGGAAACGGGCCGAGCGGAAGTCGCCGCTGCCGCTGTAGCTCCTGGGGCCGTAGGGAAACGACTGGCTTTCCGGACGCTGTTCCGAAGACTCGGAGATGTCCTGCGGCGAGGGGAAGTAGGACTGCGTGTACGGCTGGTCCTTTAGGCCCGAGGTCTCCTCTCCCTGCAAAAGTACGATTTAAATGGTTACGTCTCAAAGGACCCAACCGGATCGAGACTCGAGAACGATTAGTTACCTTGCGCTCTGCATACGCGGCTTTGGACACGAAGCCGTGACCATCGGTCGTGCCCCTGTCGGATTGCTCGTTGTCCCGGCGATCGGAGGCGGCTGGCTGTTGGGGGTTCCGTCCTTCGGGGTTCCCAATCGGATGCGGCGGAAGACCGATCCTGTGCGGGAAGCCCATGCCCTCGAAGGTGTCCGAGGAACAGGGCTTAGGGCAGCCGTGGCGACAGATGACCACCTTGCACTGGATGTTGACCTGCGGAACGGAAACGGAAACTCGTCACGTCTGCCGGCTAGGACCTCTCGCGCGGTCTTTCGGGGCCGTGTACTCACCTGCATCGTGTCCGGGAACTTAAAGGCGCTGAAGTGCGCGTACGTGATGACGGAGGCCCTTCCGTCTTTGGTCCTCGTCTTCTGGAAGACGCTGAACATCTTGGGCCGTAAGACGCAGCCGCGTTCGTCGGTCAGCTGCAAGGGCGGCTTGACCCCGTCGTGGGCCACGCAAGAACGTACCATCATGTCGAACTCTCCGCTGGGGTCCTGGATGGCCACCACCAGGGTCAGCGTGCTGCCAATGGGCACGATGCCCGACACGTGACTGGCCCAGGGACCTTTGCCTTCTTGGATCTCCATCCAGCAGTCTACGTTGTCTCCCTATAAATGCGGATGGAGGGGTTTTATAAAAACGTCACCTTTTTTGCCGGATGACCCGGTTGGTTGCCGTACGACCGATCTAGAACAGTACCTGGAAGTTGAGCTCGATGACGGTTAGGTCATCTATCTTGACGGCCGGCATGCTCTCCGTGAGCTGCCGGTAGTCGTTGGCCCATTCGCAGCGCAGTCTCTTGGCCTCGTCCCAGAGCTCGATGAGGTCCTTCTCGTACTGGATGACGATGGTGTTCTCGTAGAACTTTCCCTGCAAGTCCGGCTTGGTGCCGCACTGGTCGTACACGATGTCGAACTTGTACTCGGTGCGACCGCTGTTGGACGCCACGTAGTTGCAGTTGCGCTGACCGTAACTGCCCTTCGAGAAGATCATGCCGTTGAAGGGGGTGCTGAAGCGCACGGACACGGTCATCTTGTCCGTGTAGCACATCACGTCCAGAGCGGCGATCTCCGGCATGTTCCGCGGTCGCAGGTCCGGCGACCATACCGGAAGTTCACCCCCGTCGGAACCTTGGCGGCGGCCCTCGACTTCCTGCGGAACATACGAAAATCTTAAGACACATCTTAAGTTAGTCCGAAAGTACTCGAGATGCGAAACTTGCTCTTTTATATTTAGTTTTTAGAATTTCGGAAGGGGGGATCTATGAAGAATACCCCTTCCCCCCTTGGTTCTCAAGTAGGTCCCCATACTTACTCGAATAGCTAAACGTTTGTCCCGAACCTCGTTATTTGTGGTTCGCGATTAAATTGTGGGAAATTAAGTTTGGGAAGCAAAACGTCATTCAAACTGTATGATTACCCCCTTTTTTAATCAAATGATTAAACGAATGTTAAATTACTGTAATTTTGAGAAAGGAGTCGAATTGATATGGGAAAAAGTCTGCTTTTTAATGTTGTAACTTTACGGCTATTGTTAATCACGAATGCAAACACGCGAATAAAAAACCGAATGTGGGAAGGGGTTTTCAGTAATTGGACATTAAGTTTAATGACGGGAGGCTCACGACCTCACACGCCTACTACACAACTAACTACTTAACTTTTTTTTACGAAGTTTAGGATTTTTTTCAAGACCTACGTTTTCACCCTTTTTAAAATTTCTCTGATTTAGTATTCCATCATCCTTAGGTAAAAGTTTTGACGTATTTAAGACGATTTAATCGTCGCATAATTTGAAAGGCAAGTTGATTAATCTCGAATTCCGATAACTTTTACGATTTACTATTTATTTTAAAAGATATTGGACGGATCGTGATAAATGAAACTATAGCTAGATAAAAAACAAATATTTTGCACAAATAATTTTTTTTTCCTAATAATTCCCATTAATTTCGGTATTTGGGATGAAATTTCGACCAATTTTTTTCACCGATTTTGAGTAATAAAAGTTGAACTTTCCTCCTCGTTTTTACTCAAAAATTCTTCGTGAGAATGTGAAGAAGCCTCGTTATAATATAGTAAAAAACAACAAAAAAACAGGAGGAGGAGGAGGAAAAATAAAAAGTATGTTTAAAAAAAAAAAAAGGGAAGTGAGAAGAAGCGTAATTGACGTTAAGGAGGAAGGAAAATAAGAGGATTAAAGTAAAATCTGGTTGCACACGTTAAATATGAAGCACGATTATAGACGATGAGGGTCAGAGGTCGACACTCGTTCATCCTACAAAAACGAAATTCCCACAACATTTACTCGGTGAAAAAAATATGATCGAAATCTCAAAATAGTGCTCAAATACTCAATAAATAAATACCGAGAATATTAGTATTTAATTAAGTTTAAAAATTGTACCTAAACAGTCCTAGAAGTATTTCCAACCTGTTTCAAGTTGGTGTTAATTTGTAATGGCGCCAACTGACAATTTAAATGATGCATTTAACGCAACCGACGTTGTTTTTTTTTTAAACATTTGGTTTCGTCGTAAATTAGAAGATAAGGATAAACGTAAATATTGACGTCGATAAACCCTCTCGAATATGTTGATTAGCTGCACGTAGACGTCTTCATTTGCATAAATGCGTCTTGTTTACGATGTGAGAAGCTGCCGAAAATGGCTTTTCTTAGCTCGCAGTAGAGAGATTGAGCCAGCCAACACGTTAACGTTAACCTTAACGTTAGAGGCGGGAATGAACTACCCAATAAGCTAACTGAACGCCATGAGTGCGCGTGCGTGCATCTTCCCTTCCCGCCTCTAACGTTAAGGTTAACGTTAAGGCGTTTGTTGGCTCAATCTCATTTGATTAACAAAAACGTTCAAATTTACGCCAAATGTAAACAAAAAAATCATAAATTTTACAATATATGGCCTAAACATTTTAAACGAAAAGTACAATGGCGCGACAGGTAGCTAATGAGCGGCTTAAAAGTTAACGAGGGTCATGACCTCATCTGGATGGGGGCGGGGCTTCCTCGTTACCCTTTCGCTTAATTCAATTACCCTTATTAATACGGGTACTAACGAGAAGCTACCTTCTGGAGGAGAAAAAAGGGTAATTTGAGAAAGAGAGAGAGGCCAATTATTGGACATTAGACCAATAAGACGTCGCTTTATTACTCCAATTTGCGTGTCAGTTACGCGAAGTGTGGCACACTCGCGCTTATTGGTGCGCTTATTAACCCGAGCGTGGGCCTTTGAATCCCGCCACGAACAGCTTAATTAATGGACGAGAGGGGTCGCGTATGTCCGGCATGTCCGAGTCTATAAAGTCGAGTGTCCTAACCTGATTGTTGATTAGTGCGAGCAGGAAGAAGGCGAGTGTCGTCCATCTCGAACAAAATGCGACAACCTGAAACGAGACATATTGAAACACGTATGAAAATGCATTCAAGATGGCGATTCGAACGCATTCCGAAAACGACTTTTTTTTTCCATTCGAAGGCGGCTTTTTGTCTTTTAAGTCCTTTAAAACTAAATTTACGAAGTAGTTTCGAATCCTGTTTACACGTTCTAATATCGATAAAGTCGTTATCCGTATAAAGAATGCCGTTTTTTAAGTCGTCGACGTTGACCAACGTGACCAACAACCCTAAGGTACAATTTCTAAGGTAAAAATTGAATTTGTATTTGTCCCGTAGCCGTGGGTCGAGCGATGGTCACTAACGACGTTATAACACTCGGACGTCACGAACCTTCCTTCTAAAATAGAACGGAAGGGTAAAAAAGGTCGAGAGTTGACATTCAGCGAGTTTATTTGTTAAAGTTAGCCGCATTTGAACGTCAACTCTCGGATTGAGGGTTTATAACGTAGCTGCTGCCTCCTGGCGACGTTAATCACGTCTGACCGGATGCCGTTTCTTAACCTACTTCCTGTTGGCGAGTAACCCACTCGCAGGAGACAGTTTGAGCGCGCCAACGTCTTAATGGCGTGGTTCTTCCCTCCCCGCCATTGAAGTTAACGTTGGCACGCTCAAACTGTATTACTTTGACGTTTCTAATGGTTATCCCCCTCTTTCCCCCCCCCCCCCTTCCTTTCGCATTCCTTTGGCATTCCTGTTGCTCCACCAGGACGTTTAGCGATCATGTTTTGAAGTCATTAAATTAATGACCACCTGCGTGAATTGGCTTCTTCCTGCATCGGCGTTGCTACGTGTACGCAGACGATGACCGAAATTACTTCGATCACCTTTTGGGTTTAACCTTCATCTCGTCGCTGCTTTTTTAGCATTTAAAAACATTAAAAAAACATCAAAAAAGCAGCCGACCGACGAACAAATAAACAAAAACGCGGAATGCTCGGACGGCGGCCAAACATCAACTGGTTCACTGCAACTGATGAGTGACCGCTTCCGGTTAATCGAGACAAGATACGGTAACGAAATGCCTGCTCCGGTTAATAGGGCCACTCGTCCCGAAGGGGGTAAGAGAAGATGAACACTCTATAGCTGGATGACTTTGAATTTGTTGAGTGACCTCTTTTGGGGGGGGGTCAACCCGTTCTATTCATTCGAAAACGCCTCACCTCCTACGCTATACGATAAGTTATCTCCTAGCAGGTCGACCAATGGCGTGTCTTCGCCAAAATGCGTGACTCCGTGACCTCCATCGCGGTAACGTCGCTCTCCGTAAGGTCCATCGGGTACCGCCGTTTAGTCCGAATGTCACGGAAGGGGGGAAGTGGGGGAAGAGATCCAGGCCCTCCCCTCCCGAGATCCGCGACAGACGGTCTTTCCAAGTGCAAAAGTGTTGGCGATATCGGTAAAGATCGTAGGTCCTATAACCCTTTTGGGCATCGCCGAATTTGTATGCCAGCGGGCGTCGACTCCCCTGCGGTGGAGGTCAAAGGTCGCGTCGGTCGTCGCCGTTGAGGTGACGAAAGTGACACCTCGGCGTTAACGTAATGGCCCGTTTCCTTCCTCGTTTTCAACGTGTGGAATTTAACCGGAAGTGAAGAATGTCTTATTCAAATTGTGTCATCGCACCTTTTTTTTTTTAATTCGTTTGTTTGCCAAACTCCGAAGTTGCGAAGTGGGAGTTTTCGCGTGTCAACGTCTTTATACCGACCTTAACTTTAATGGCTGGAAGGGAGGAGCCACGCATTGAACTACCCAATGAACTAACTGAACGGCATGGGTGGACTTCCCTTACCGCCATTAAAGTCAAGTATAAAGACGTTGGCACGCTCAAACTGTCTAATCGGACCTTAACGATCGAGTTGTCCGGTCAAAGGTCGAGGTTATTGGACGAAAACAACACCACCCTCATTCTTCGTAAAACGGGACTTTTACCTTCAGGGCCCTTTTAAAATGTGCCTTAGAAGTCTCCCCTCGACCTGGAGGGCCCTAACGAGGGATTAGGGCGAAAGGGACAATGACCTCCATCTCTCTTCGTTACTCGCGCGAAGGTCAAGGCCAGTGAGAAGGGCGTCTGGAAGAAGGAAGGTCCATCTTGACCAAATTCCTGAAATGGTTCCTAGACGCCTCGACCTCTAATTTGGCCTCTAATTTGGATCCGTTCGTTGGAGCGCATCGCTCATTCTTCACTGGCTAGCAATTAGAGTTGGGCCAGTGGTCATCTCTCTCTTGACCCCTCTTTTATCTACGCTCCTATCGCTGTTTTGAACACGGGCTTCGATGGTGCGGAGAGAATGAGGTAATGGGCATCTACGTGTCCCTATCTTTAGATCCTTCATAGGGCCTAAGGGGTCCCTACTTACACTACTAATGGGAATCTTCGTGCTCTAAAAGGAGTCTCGATGTCCTAAGAGAAATTCACTAAAATGTGTAACTTTAATTTCCGGAATCCCGTAAACCGTCTTCTGATTGGTTGTTTTTTTATCCCCCCCCCCCGCGGCCATTTTGTTTGCCCTTCGTTTTGTGCTGTTGTTGTTTATTTGTAGGGCGAGGCCCCTCTTCTCGACTGCCCTCGTTCGCCCCCAGGGGGAGCGACCGAATTCCCGCATTCCTAGGCCAATTTTAGAGGAATTTTGGGCAGAGGCGTAAACGAGTGCATGTACGCGAAGGCAGTTTCACAGGACAGTTACCGGGACAGAACAGTACACGCAAACCCACTAGGACAGTTTGTCACGTGATATGAAAAACTCCTAAAACGGTTTCTGTAGAGGACAGTTTGGCACATCTGCTGAGGACAGTGGAACAGTTTCGGTAGAGGACAGTTTGGTATATCTGCTGAGG
>JAUJYV010000767.1:0-28660 GCA_033995625.1 Ophyiulus pilosus
GCCGCTATGCATTCTGGGATACTATGTTCGAAGATTACACTAGTCGAAGATGTCCTGGTCGAAGCTGCCCGGTCACCATCCTTATGTCATTTACTGGCAATGCAAAAGTTTTACTGCTATTTTGCTTCTTTTTTTTTATAAATTATTTTCAACTTGTTACACGTGGAATAAATCCTTAATTCTTACGTCAGACTTAAGGTAATTTTTGAAAACTCTGCGAGGACCAACGCGTCATCAAATCATATGCAAGGGACATCCCAAAATAGGGTTTAGTGACGTCGGTGCATGCATCAAAATATCTGTTCGTTGATGTTGTTACACATGCCAAAAAACCAGACTAAAAGGTCTCAAGGGCACTTTACTCCTTTTCCATATGGGAAATATTTAAGAGAGACGATTCCTCCAAATATGAAATTTGCCTCTCGTCACTTTACATTAATAGAGAGTTTGAGCCAGCCAACGTTAACGAAACGATAACGGTAACGATAACGTTGACTGGCTCAAACTCTCTAATATATTAAAATCATGCACTAACCCCTGTACCACAGTTGCTCACCAAACTGCAGCTCAAGCTTTGTCTCGTCTAAGCATCATCTCAAGCTTGAGATGACACACATTTGGCTGTCATGAGCTCGTCTTGGCAAATCTGTGCAGCTGTGGTATGCATCTGGGACTTAAGACGCAGCTCGATCTCAAGTTCGTGCGATTTGAGCAACTGTGGTACGGGGGTAAGACAGGGTTGAATGAATATAGATACTCCTCGAAATCGTCATCCTCATCTTGCGATGCGGTCTAGCCTCCTTCACGAGCCTCCGTACAAAATGGTAACCGAAGGAATTTTAAAAAGGTACGGAGACCTGCTCGTGGCTCGTAGATAACTGGAAGGTCGCCTTGCTCTCGATCTGCCATTTCTGTGTTAACTGGCGGAGTGAGGGAGAGAGCTGGTGACGATCTTAAGAACTAAATCAGATTATAATTCCTGAACCTGCAACTTAGTGGCCGAAACCTAAAAAGGAATTCCCCTTTTTCCAGCAGCCATGAAAAGTTTCAAGCTTTGAAAATAAACAATTTGGCCATTCAACATGGAAGTTCGGCAAGCAGCCGAAACTTAAACATAAATTCGACCGAAACTGACATTTTTGATACTCTTGGCGCCAAAACCGAGTCTCGGTCGTCCTTACAGATTGGCCACCAAACTTGGAGGACCAGTCTGTCATTTTAGTGACGACTAAAATGACGTCACTAATTGCAGGCTGCTGAGCTTATAAGCTAAAGGGCCTATAACTCACAGGCAATAAAATGGCAATTTAATTGCATTTGATACTGAAGGTTTGTCACAAATCTTCCATTTATTTTGTAAACAAACTTGACAAGCATCCTAAATGCAAAGACGGAAAATCTATCTTTTTAAAAATATATGTTTGAATTTTTCAAACTTGGCAGATAAATTTTCAGTGCCCCTAGAATTCAATATAATTCCAGAATAGAATTTTTACACAAAATTCGATTAAAGCCAGCATTTGTAGCTTCGGGTTTAAAAAAAATATATCTATAGAATGTTAAAATTCATTATATGTTTTTCAATTTAATTCAGTACATCGTAATAATCCCCAATTTAATTTTTTTAATAACTAACAACTTATCAAAAATTATACAGAGTATTTGAGAAATTATTCATTTTACAGATCATGCTGTGTGTCCACAAAGTGTAGAAAAACCCAACATACCCAACATTAGTATTTCAAAGATATTCGCTTCTGCTAACATTTCTATATAAACCCCCTTGAAGTATTTCTGTTAATATTTAATTGAATTGCGAAATTTACAACTTGAATTTAATCCTAATTGAATTTCTATTTTAGCCATTTTGCATTTCACCTCCGTGGCCCCATCCGAAGTGAGGATTAAAGGGATCAAATCTGGATTATATTTGGCCATGAATCGCGAAGGGAATCTCTATGGAGAGGTAACGATGGAGGGTCTCCCATAAATGAAGTCTGTAACAAAATAAGATGAAGGCACCGAGGGTCATCCATAATTAACAGCTACAAAATTTCGATACACAAATATTAATCCCTGTATTTGTCGTATTTTTTTTTTCATAACCAGGCGGATCAAAAAGAAGAAGGCACAATATTCGTCGAAAGTTACGACAGGAACACCGGTTACAACTTGTATTTGTCTCGAAAGTACGCTCATCATGGATGGTACGTGGGAATCAAGAAATCCGGAAAACCTAAGCCAGGACCTAGAACCGGATATGGCCAGAAGGCCATACAGTTCTTGCCACGCCAAGCAAAGCCTTCTGGGTCCGAATGAAACGCTGGGCAGTCACATAGTCGAGCGATCCAAGGACTGACCAAACTCAACTTGTGCCATCTAGATTTAAGAAATCCATATGGACCACAAAATAGCAAAAATTATAATAACTATAAATTCCTCAAAATTAGCTTGACGGGTAAAAAATGCAATTAACTGAAGTAACAAAATCTTCGAAAGATGATTTAATGAATTCAATTAAACTGGACAAATTTATTACTCCATTTTTCGATGTGAAAAAAAATATTCAATTTCCAATATATCCATTTTTTTAAAAGAAATAATTCAGTATTAATAAGGTTTACATTTTAAGTTTGGCAAACATATTTTTACATACATATTGTTGTTTTAAAAAAGGTATCGTTCTAAGGTTTTGTAAGTTTGAGCAAAAACAAAGTGCAATTTCAGATATAAAACGTGTAAGTCGAGGAAATCTTAAGCAATTTAATTTAAGATTATATTTAAACATTTTGATACATGTATTAGTGTTTAAACTGATTTCTATTGATTGCGTCACCTGTATGACTTTGGAGATCATTGGCATATGTCAGTATGTAATTATTCCATTCCATTACAATCTTTGAAAAAATACATTGTTGTTGAAAGAATAACATTGGCAAGCGATAATATTGCCAAAAATAACACTACAGATCATAGCATTTGCAATAACCCCATTTCAAAACTCCAGCACCATCTATGATGCATTATGAACAACTGTTGATTTATTTCTTGGAAATAGGGGAAAAGTCATATTATGACGTCATAAAGGTTCAAACCAAACAAATGTATGAATTTGAATTGATACATTTCCCAATTTTTAAATAAAGATGTTCAGCGAAGAAAAACTTTAATACTCGTAAGACAATAAAATCAAAATTACCAATTTGAACCCAAAATGAACCCTAATCCCAACTGCTATGTGGACGGAGTACCACATGCATATTATCTAAGGAATAGTACCAAAAAATACTAGACGTCCAGCTTAATGCATGAATATTTTAGAATTTTACCTTTTTCATATATTATTTATATCTTTTTATCTATTTATCTTTTTTATCTATTTCATATAATTTGCATTGTTATTTGAAAGTGTAGAAGGAATCAAAATGTCAATAATTCTAAGTCCGGTTTAAATTATACCTGAATTTAATAATTTCTTATTCACTGTTACACCTATAGAGCATCATTCCAAGTTTTCAGCACTACAAATAGATTTTTTTTACTTTAGCCCCATCTTTGGATTGTTTTTAATTGAAACATTTGCCATGATATAAACCATAAATAAATCCTATTACGGCCTTTGATCGCTTCCTAAATCGTAATCGAGCAACCAGTCAAATGTCTGATCAAGCACCTTTTATTTTTATAAGTTTACTCTGATCCATGTTATTTGATTTTTTGTTACATATAGGAAGTATGTGAACATAAATTTTAATAATTTATTTTTAGATTAGCTCATTTTGGCAAATACCAAAGATGATGACTGTCATAATATACGTTGTGTCTTAATGACTTCATTTTATACATTGTTATGACGTTTTAGAATTTTCAGTTTTTCGTATATATCCCTGTATATTTTGCCACCAAAAAATATATATTTCATGTACATGTATTAAATATAGCAAAATGTCGACATGCACCATCTCCGATTAATATAATCTGCTTCACAGAGATAATAAGTGCGGATGAAAATATTTCAATTGCGGATTAAATTTAACGAAGCATGGTGCAACCGAGCATTTATAGAAATATAATTGTTGAACGTTCGTCTTTAATGTTTGTAATTATTATAAATTCTGTATGCATAAATAAATGGAAGTGAGCAGATTTCAAAATGAATTTCGGCTTCAAGTTGCGATTCATTTAAGTTCAAATCTGCCTCCAGAATCTGGAGCAGACGATATTATTGATCTGAAGCGGAAGCAAATAGAACAACGGCGCTTCTGTTAAAAACTATATGGACAATATTGCAAGCCTCTTCAAAACTAAAATGTGAAATAAAAACTACCTTTTTGACACGACCTATATATTTACCTATTTTTAAAAATAATTTCTTTTAACAAACCCTAAAATAAATATATTACTTAATAAATCTATTGCATGAAATATCTTGAAATATCTCATTTACTCGAAATTTCCAGAACATGATTCTCCAAATTTCCATTCTGATACCATTCAAAAATATATTTCGAGCAAATGTATATTTCTCGTACATGTATTAAATATACAAATACAGAATGTTTAGTACAAGTAAAAATTGGAATTAAAAAAAAATCCTAGGATTGGAATGAATTTTAATCTAATCTTGTATGGTGCAGAGAATTTTACTCAATAGCCTTACAATATAATAGTTTAAAAACCAAGAAATTTTCAAACTGCAATCCTCGATTCAAATACGATTTCTTCGAAACCCCTATCACAAAAACATGCACCTAAAACATTAAAAAAACAGTGCAAGGTAAAAGTCTTACAATGAAAATTTAGATAATTATGATTAAATTTAGTTATGATAAAAACTAATCAAAACTTTGTAGTTGCACGTGTATAGCTAGCTGACAGGGGTTGGGAAAGAGGATAAACAACTATACATACTGTAGAGAAAATCAGGAATCCCAATCAAGTTATGGATACCTTAAGATTGTCATCCCTGAAAGGACAATGAATGATCATCAAGGTCGGTTTAAGTAGTTGTAGGCTATATTATTTGTAATAATCTTTCGTTTCGCCAAGATCTTGTATTAAAATTGTGGTTGCCAACTAAGTGAAAAAGTTCATACCGAAAAAGTTGTTTGTAATTAGAGTCTGATGAACTGTTTCATTGTCGTCCTGGAATATTCTCAACAAATTTGTTGATGGGAATATATAGTCATTTAGTACACCCATGCACCTCAGCTGATGCAAGTTAAGAAGCAATACAGGCACTATGACGCCACCTTGAGGTAACAGAAGACGGCTCTGTTTTACTCCCTATGCTTTATATTTCAAGTATAGGCCCTGTAGTTTATATTACCAGAATTTGCATAAGGCGAGGTTTTTTACCAAAAAAAAAAAAAAAGTAAACTAGTAAACTACAATTGCAGGGTACATGTAGGTACGCATGGAGATGTAGTATACAGGAGTCAGTGCCGTAACTATCGAGTAGCAAAAGTAAGTAGTGCTCAGGGGCCTAGTTCCCCGAGGGACCAAAGGGCCATAGTTGTACTTTTTGACGAATAGATTATAAGTTCATTAGTTGCGGTGAAATACGCCTATATGGGCCCTAACATATGAGGGGCCCCAAAATATATTTTTTGTTTGTGGGCCCAAACATCATAGTTACGACATTGGTTGGAGTCGTCGATTTATGGAAATCCGAGGTTTGTTTTTCCTACGCTTCGTCGCCATTTTCGATGTTTGTCGAACGCGACGGCGCTCCAGCTTAATTGGACGCGAATATTCCTATATAGCTCTTCTCACATCATTTCAGTTTTATTTTTTTTCCTGTTTTTGTTTTTATCACCATTTGAAATGGATTTCGTTCTCGCGCTAATTGCAAATAATCAAGCGCCTAAGTAATTTATTTCGATAGCATCTCGTAAATTTGCATAACGTTTGACCTATGTGCGGCGCAAATGACTGCGATGCAACGCCGCGTTGCAAGGGGACCCATAGGCCGACTTAATCTCGTTTGGAAACGAGAAAACTAGATATATAAAAAAGAGATTTCATGGCGAGATAGGGAAACGTGAAACCCATAAATAACCCATTTATATCTCCATAATGAAGCCCATTAAACAGTCTGCATTAGGGCGCTTTACGTCGCTTCGGGGTAAAACCTAATTTGCACAAATTTACTTCAAATGGAAATTATCGACGAAAATGACGCACGCCAAGGTCTAAACAGGTATCGATGACCATGCGAACATGTGCATGGACGACGGTTGTTAAACGAAGCGTCCACACAAGTGAAAACAATGACAACTTTATTCAAATTACTCAAGATCGAGGTAAAACAAACCAATCAGTAGAAAGTGCATTCTAATTTATATGGAAATGTTAAAAAACACACCTGCGCACGCGCACTTGTTGTGCGCAGATTCGTATTATCCGACAACAGTGTTACCAATCAGTAGAAAGTGCATTCTAATTTATATGGAAATATAAAAATCTGCGCACGCGCACATGTTGGTCCCATGTTTGTGCGCGTGCGTAGATTTGCATTTCCGGACAACATTGTTACCAGCCTTTCACGTGAAGAAAGTAATTGTAGTTTACAGTCGTTGTTAAATAATTATTAGAGAAATCCACTATAAAATTATTAACACGTAAAAATATATTTTTCCCATCAACAATTCATGTGATATCCATTTATACTAAAATTTCATATCCATTAATTGCAGTGGGCTCCGCTTATTCTGATCAGCATCTCGTTTAATGTTATCACTATGCCGTTTCTTTATGTGTGGACCGAGTGTCCCTATAACACAATTTGATACTGTTTTTGCTCATGGATGACTTGTAAAAGAGAAAGAAATACAAGTTTTGTTAGAAATCGATGCCCTCGTATGAATATCGTTAAATTCCAAAGAATGGATGGCGTTTGACAAAAATATCAGGTAGATTCCCCTCTACTGACTCTGATATTTTACCATGTTCAGTCTTAGAGCTGACAAATAAAAATGACTGAAGGGGATGAAATACGAGACAAGCACATTAGCTGATAAACCATCAACAAGTGCTGAGATGACAGAATAATCAAGCATCGTATGCCTTGGCCGATGTTCAGCATAAAATCTACTGATTTGCAACTTATTATACAGTATGAATATGTAAATTTCATTAATGAAGTTCTATGAAAAAATGTTGAGCAAATGAAGACAAGTGAGTGTTTTTAACTGTAAATAGGTACAGTGCATAATATACGTAAAATCAATTTGGGATTTATATTAAAGCCCAATCTGTTTTCGATGTCGTCTAAGTCGCATATTGGAATCGACCGGCAATTGATATCCAAACAGCAAGGGCCAAACGTGATCAAATTAAGCGCAGTCCAGCGTGTTTACATTTTCCTTAATCAATTCAATATATACTCTTAAAAGTATGTTTCGCAGTACAGAAATGGATTTACAGTTTCGAAAAGCTTATTTATTGCATTAAATATTTAATGCATGATTCTACTGACGTTATGATACACAATGCAATGCATCTATATTTAATACACAAATGTAATTATCAATTTATTAAATACGGATATGAATCCAGAGAAACGTACATCATATTAATCAACGACGCATATCGCAAGCCCACTCGATTTACAGGCATTATAAATTGTATTGTGCTTCGTTTTATTGCGAATTTTTACAAATTGAAAATGTGTGATAAACTTGCTTCAAAGCGTCATTTTTGATTGTAATTATTATGATATTTTTTCTTCACTATAATACCTATAATGGACACTTGTACAGATGATGGCTATCATTGGTTTTTTTAGCAATAAAGTATTCTGAATTCTTTTTGTGACATAAATAATACTGGTACAATGCACTCAATAGACCGGAATGGGCAGTGGCGGCTCGCAGCTAAATTTAGTGGGGGTGCTGCAACTGTCGGCACTGCGGGAGCGACAGTGCTCTCTCTCCTTCGCAGCCTCGCGTGCAGCTTCCTATGTGTGCATGCGCACAACAGGCAAACTCCCTGTCACTGGAACTGTGAAACGCACAGTTCCATACAAAGCTTTTTATATAAACTGGGGGATGGTTAGTAGTTATATATAGTACAAGTTTAAAGAAATAATTAAAGAAAAAAGGACACATTGAGTCATTATATTGAATTTTATCGGTAATATGAAGTGGAAATAAGGGATGCTGCAATTCCACAGTGCCCATACGCGAGCCGCCACTGGGAATTGGTCTAAAATACTATTAGTTGCCAGAATCGAAAGAGGGCCCCATCAACAACTATACTGTAAGGTTATCAATTAATATTTTCATTATAATTTGATAAATTTAAAAAAAATATAACTTACTATTAAGCTACTAAGAGGCGATTAAGATTTTTAGCATATTGTTCATCAGGGACCCACTTGGCATCGGGCAAGCTGACACCCTGGCCAGTCCTTCAACTGTACACATGTACACTGGGTACACCCAAATGTAACTATGTAATGGATAAACAAAAAAAATCGTTTTATATCTGTGGTCTAGCTGGAACCGAACCAGCAATATATCCTCTGAAAATCTCCCGAAGAGGGTCCGAATCTCTAGTACGAACATATACAAGGTGGGCGGGTAGGAGGCATTGATCGGTACGGCATGGCGCTGCTTGTTTAAATTTAAGAGGCTCATTTTGTCATCGGATAATTAGTGACAGCTTGTATATCCGCGCGCCCCATCCCGTGTTTACAGTTAATTAGTCCTCGTTGTCTAAAATTACGACTGTTTTAATAGACGCGTTGCGTGTCTCCTTGTTTCAACTCGACTGGGCGCATTTCATCCACACGACACAGCTCAGGGGTTCAGCATGGTCATCGACGAAAAAAAAACGTGATTTCGGGTTGACCCGCCCTTCTAAGGGACCCCTTCGGCATACACACACGTATCGTTTTTTTAACACGCGATGCGAGTATGGCCCCCCTCCCCCCCATTATGTCCTCCCTCCGAAAAAAGCAACTGTCAAGTGGGTGCCAATGACAGCGCCGTTAACTGCTAGACAACATGCGATGAATAATGCACAATATGCAAACCCAAGGAGACACATGAATTTAAAGGTCGTGCCCTAAAATGACCAGTCCACCATTGTCTAGTGCGGCCAAAAAAACTATTTAAAAACCCTGGCTTTATAACCAGTGCGTGCAGATGATATAAAATGATGACTTGGATTACTGACCAGGGATTACAGGCCAGGGTGTCAGCTTGCCCTATAGCCAATGGGCCACGAATGAAAAAGGACCCCCTTAAACATTTCCACCATTTATTTAAAATTTTAAACAAATTATTTAAAAATTCAATTATAACAATCTGCATGTATTATGTGTGTGTAGATACTAAAAATATACTTTTATTTCTTATACTGCTGGATTTATCCATGTGCAATATATCTAATGTATCCAAGTGAGTGGATCATTTTTATCTTAAACATCTTGTAATATTACATTTTAAAATAAATTTGCCGTAGCAAATCGTATACCATCTAAGCCTCTAGGAAACTCAAAAACAAAGGTTCATAGATATCTACAGCACACTGATTTTCAAATAATGTTGGTGAAGAATGCGTATTTACAGTACATTACGTCCGCGCATTTCTGTTAATAAATCAAATCTGACATTGTTTTTCTTTCTAATAAATTATTTGTAGTTGGCAACATTGGACATACGCGGCGTACAAGCGCGCGTGGAATTAAATTTTCATGATTTTTTATTAATTCCGCATTAATGTTTGAATAAATAACCAAAACGATATTTTTACTACGAGGATTCCAATTAATAATCCACATTTAGTACTAGCTTAAGTGTTGATTCATTCCAGGATCAACCAAATCCCATTAACATCATTCGAATCAAAAATTCATATTCAACGTATGCCAAATAAATTATTGCGATATACAATCCATATATGTATACTATAGAATACAATATTAAACAACATTTCCATGCATCTTACTTAACATGAATAGAAGTATAGGAACTTTATATACTTTAAAGATATTTTTAAATAAATTTGAAATATGCAGTTATACAAGTTATACATCCACGTAGCTTTTGAATATATACAGTGGAACATGTCTACATTGAACACATGATTCAACAAAAGTGTTCAATATTCAGGGTATAAAGGTGTTCAACAGACAATTTGAGCATGTCACACGTCTTTATACTTACCTTAACGTTATAGCGGCGGAAAGGAAAGAACCACGCATGCGCACCCATTACATTCAGTTAGTTCATTCCCTTCCCGCCGCTAACGTTAAGGTAAGTATAAAGACGTGTGGCATGCTCAAACTGTCTATTGTATCATGGTATATTAGTCTACCCTAATGTTATTTCTACCAAAAATGTTCATATTAGAAAGATGTACATTGTAGTAAAGTGTTCAATATGACAGGTTGAAATTTATACATTTTTTGTGTACAAAAATAGTGTACTTATTTCTACGTAAATGATATACTTCCTCTCAATGTGCATTAAAATTAAGTACATATTTAATATGAAATATAAACAAAGAAAAATCTAGGTTTTTTTGGTGTAAAAATGAAATGTAGATGAAAAAGACACATGAAGCACGGCATTCAATTTTTCATCCAAAATTTAAGTAGTTTAATAAGTAATAGTAACGTATCGAAATTATTTACTGACAAATTAATTAACTAACTGGATGCTTCGTGACGAAAAGATGAAGGATAGTTGTTATATACAGGGAACAATAACAAAAAAGAGTAAATTGCAGGCGCCCTAAGCCAGGGGGAGGCGAATTGGGTTTTTTAAACATCTCTCTCGTAAGTTGTCTTTATTATTGAATAAGTATTCGATGTAAATGAACACATAGTCTCGACCCCACCACCGCTAATGCCAATTTGTTCCGCGCTGAGCCCTTGTTAATAATGGCAATAACGTTACGCTCGTTTCATTCACGGCTTCATTGCGGTGCATCCAGCGACCGCTAACATATGGCGCTCCCTCACGAAATCGTCTCATTTTCATATTTTTCATTCGCTTAAGTGAAATAAAAGGGGAGGGAAGAACTTACCTAGCATGCAAATCGATCGCCTTCACGTGTACAAAAAACATAACGAGAGGGCCAAAACAAGCCGGTCAATAAGCGCCCAGTTTCCTAAGTTTGGTCAGACACTTCTATACTATAGAATTTGGACCAGACAGTCTATGTTGGCATCTTGTACAGGGAGAGTCAAAGCTATGCAAGTTAAACCCTCTTCACATAAAGGGTTTACCGGATCACAAAAGTGTGGACGCCGCGTTTCAGTATCATATCATTTTTGAATTAAGAGTACTTTCAAATTATCGAAACGGGCAATATATCAAATATTATATAATAACGCCCCACTGCGACCACAATTCCAATGTAACGGAAAACTTTAAAATTAAGGGCTCCAAATTGAGCCAATAGGATCCATTTGAGTGACGACTTGCACTAGTTCATTAAGTTCAATTTGCATCTATAAATTACAATGGTTAATAATGTTCAAGTTTCATGCGATGCACATCAGCCATGGGTTATGTACGACTGCTTTTTACAAATGTCATCTAGAGTTTAGGTTGGCGCTTCATAGATGGCGCTGCTTTTTTGCAACCTTTTTCAACTCACGCCTAACAAAATGGCGCATAAAATTTCCGCAGCACACTGAACAAGGAGCCAAAAATGTAGCGGCCCACCAAATGTCTTTTAAGGAAAGATTTTCTCTCATTTTTTTTCAATGAAATAAAGAAAAATCACATTTTTAATAAAATAATCGGCTCTCATATGAACATTTTTAATGTTTTTTTTTTTTAATCACAATTATTGCATAGAAGGTAAATTTTGACAATCCCTTAAACTTCCGAATTACACTTTACAGACCCTTTGAACTGCGTTATACTTTCACAAGATTATGTGCAGAAATTAAAAATTGGGCATTGCAGACCTTAAACCTTTAACCTTAAACCGTTAATTTCTGAATTAGAAGAAAGCGTCATGGCTCCTCCTCCACCAGAGGGAGTATCGATGAAATTAGGTTGCCTTGGGCATCCGCTGCAGGAGGTGGTCCCATAAAACCGTGATACATTTCCGATAATTACGCGTCCAATATGAATTCCCCGGACGCGTGGATCTCATTATTCTCGGGTTAACCAAAACATATCGTCTTTAGCGATGAGAAAATTGCGCCGTTTTTCGGCACCAAATGGGACGCCAACGGGCTTCCGGGACATTAAATTACGCATAAAAGAGGACGTAAAAAATGAGACCGCCGCTGCAAATTACGCGCACAGGTGTCCCTAAGAACGCCAAATTCAATTAAGGGACTCCAAGCCAAGTGGAACAACGTCTATGCAGCCTCTCCGAGGTGGGCAGGGACGAACGAACACGTTTACTGTACATGTACATGAATCCTTCTAACACGTGGTATATCCTACATTATTGCTGCATAGTGTATATACTGTATAATGCAATTAACCAATGACGTTATAGCACTAAATATATTTTGTAAAAACAAAATTTTCAACGGTGTGGTCAACGACAAGGCATAGTTGGGCATGTCTTTTTGTCTATACCCACAATGCTAAAATTAAGAAATTCATTTTTTATTCTAAATTAAGTGAACACTTTGCAATTTATAATCATTGTATGTTATATCATTTTTTTTTGTTGAAAGTTTAGTAAATTGGATTCGTAAATAGATAGTTTTCGCATGCGAACCTCTTTAAACTTGCCCTAAATTTAATGGCAGGAAGGGAATAACCACGCATGCGCACCCATTACGTTCAGTTAGTTCAATGCGTGGCTCCTCCCTTCCCGCCATTAAAGTTAAGGTAAGTTTAAATGTGTTTATCACGTACGTGTACAGTAGTGTGCAAAAGTATTAGGACAAGTTAAAATTGTTTGCTTCTAATGATTTGAAATAAAACTTAAATAACAGAGTCTAACATTTGCAACTGTCGAGATGAGCTTTTGAGTGCAACTCCAACATGCAACTATTTAAAAGATTACATTTTGCAAAATTTAGACATGAACCACTAAGATCAGGTTGAATGAAATAAAAATAATTAATTTCACAGATCTCGAATTCTAGTACAGCAGATTGGTCTTATGTAAACATTAGGCTCATTTTTAAAGTGCTTTTTATTTCTATTACTTACATATATAATGACAATTTTAAAATGATCTTGTCTTAACACTTTTTCACGACACTGTATTTCACGGACCTCAAACATGCATTATTGGACTAATCTCGCTTCATGGTTGATGAGTGTCATAAAGCACGGATTGACCGATGAGTGCCCATCCTGTCGGAGGTGCCCGATAACAGAGATCACGTGACGTCGAAGAATAAAAAAGTATCATCCAGACAGCACTGTCCATTGCAGCAATTGACTGTGCATTTGGGCAGCGATGAGGAGACAAGAAGCGAATGAGTTGCTCCGGCCTTTCCTAATTAGATTAATGAACACCTGATGAAAAATGTGTCCCCGGTGACGAGCTGCTCAACTATAATGTGATTTGTTCTGGGTGACGGACGCGCCAAGCTGTGCGAGTGCACGGCGAGTGACCCTCGTCGAGGGGAGGAGCGAGGACCACACCCTCGCCCACCCCACTAACTAGCCTCGTTCATTGGCATGCAACGCTGGACGAATCGGGGTCAATTTAAACAGGTTTGGCGGCTCGTTAGGCATAAAAACGAAGAACAATGCCACAAAAAAAAAAAGAAAACAACACAATCGGACAACTTAAGAACGTTACGCCGATGGGAGGGGTAGGGTCCGTTAAGTAAGGTCCGAATCAATTAAGACTAAAATAGTTGCGGGAACGTAATAAACAGGGTGCCCCACAAATTAACTGTCTAATTCCATTTAAACTTGGTGTTTAATTTTGGGACGCACTGTAAGTACAATAGTAATACATAGGCCTGATAGGTAGGATGCCCCCTGAACAGGGGCAAACACTACGAGCATCGAAGCTCTACACGGTTGCAGTCTTAAGTAATGAACCACATTCTTATAGTAGAGAGTTTGAGCCATCCAACGTTAACTAAACGATAACGGTAACGATAACGAGAAACAGCGCTGGCCGCCCGGAATGTCAAGGCATTCCAATGACATTCCGGACTTCCCACGCTGTTTCTCGTTAACGTTATCGTTATCGTTTCGTTAACGTTGGATGGATCAAACTATCTATTAACTTGCATACGACTTCAAATGTGAACATTTATAATGTCATACATAAGACACGTGAATAAACTTATTTAAAAGCAAAATAGGACCACAGAAAAAAGTAAAACCCTTCAGGTAACCGTTGCCAAGGTGATACCCTAACGACCAAAATCGCTAACACCGATTCAGCGTGACGGCGAACTATAAAAGTACATTTCGTAATCGGGATAAATTAGATTAAAAACAATATGGCGTCTTGACTTCCCCAACTACCCCTTATCTTTTTTTTTTTTAGTTTACGATTTTTTTTCTCCGCACTTTCCCTACTACGTTTTTCCGCGATCTCCCTCCCCCCACCCCCCCCCCCCCGCCTTTACCCAAACCCATTCGGTGTCTCCCCTATATCCATCAATTTAGGGGGTCCCCCCGAACCCCACTTCTTTTTTTTTCTCCCTTCATCCTCGGTTGCCAGATCGAAAGACTAAATTATTCATAGCAGTTTTTTTTTGTATCCGAACATATTCCGTGCGTGTAGAAAGCGAGTAGCGGCCCTACAGTCACTTTCGCGTCTTAGGCCTAAACCTCCGTTTATGGGCGCCCCTCGACATGGGCTCAGTTTTCACTTTTTGCAATCTTCCCCCTCACGTAGTACATCTTGTGTAGCTTCAAGGCGGTCCTAACCCAACGCAGGCAATGGTCAAATTTCACGTAACAGGTGTCTGGAACACGGTGTGTTTAAACATTTTCGTAAACTTAGCAGTTTGACACTTATTTAAACATGTGATTTATGCGTGTGTTCTAATTGTCAACTCGTTCGCTGAAAATTCTATTTTACAATACAGTGGTACCTCGGTTTACGAACAAAATCCGTTCCTCGACCCCGTTCGTGAACCGAAAAGTTTGTGGTCCGAATCAATTTTTCACATTGCAATTAATGTAAATCCAAATAATACGGTTTATGTTCTAGAATTTTTTTTAGAAGAAAGCAGTTTAATTACCAAAATAAAACTAACTTATATATAATTTACCTTTGTGGTTGATAATTGCTGACACATGGAGATGGAGGGGACACCACTTTCATGTTCAGCTATAATTTCCTTTTTTATATCAACAGTAATACGTTTAGGATTCTTCTTAAAACCACCTTCCCCATTAAACAGTTTTCATTTTTTTGGGAGCCATAATAAGTGATAAATTAAATTAAACAAAGAAAAACCTTAAATATCAACATTTGTTGGACCCACGCGAGCTGGGTTCGTGAACCGAAGTATCGTTCGTGAAGCGAAGCAAAATTTGTATTTGCAATGAATATCCGGATGGAAAAGCAATATATGGAAACGAATGTATGGGCATTATATTGGCCATACATATTTCGTCAATGATGGGTTAGAAACGACAAATAACGATTTGCTTGGAAGCAATTTTAATCGCCGCTTACACTAATCTTAGCTTATCTTATACCCATCATTAATTTTTTTTAGCCCAAGTTAAGGAGTTGCGCTGAATTTGTCTAATAGTTCGATATAATCTCCCTCATGGTAAGGCAGGCAATACATTTTCGTACTAACCTAAATAATGACTCAGAGGTGAAAAAAAAAGCATAGACACACACCTAAACCAAAAATATCTTCGTCCTGATCTTGATTTTCGGATTTCAAACAAAATTCAAACTCTTCCGAGACTGTTCGAGGATACAACGAACATCTCTCATATCCACTCTCTCAACATTTCATACACGGACCTAAACTTAATTGCCCGTTAGCGAAATGCTGGAATGCACCACTAATTTGAGTATCACATTTGTAAACCAAGGATTAAATGCTATCCATGTTTTGCCTTTATACGAGATGCTTTACATTTAAAGTTGAGTTATATCCATATGATGTAGAACGTTCGTAAAATACACTCATGTATGTGGAAGTGTATCGAAGATTAATTAAAATTTGTAATTTAGTAATAATAATTATAAACTAAATTATCAAATTAATATAAAAATTATGATTTATATCTTGCACTTTAGAGTAAACAGTACTAACTACTGTATATAATGTACCGAGTATTAATGCAGGGTTTGATACATACAGGATTTAAACTAAATCTCACTTAATTATAAAACCTGGACCATGTCGGGGAAAACACGAAACAAAAACATGGTTTCTACAAACGTGTTTACAGGAACATGTTTTGACAAACATGTTGCCCATGCCAAAAAAACATTATGTCACTGAAGAAATGTTTGCTGGTCATGGCGCTTTTACCAAGTTCTGTATACAAAAACATTTCAAAACTGAGGAAATGTTTGCTGGTTATGGCGCTCCTATTTAGGTCTGTATACGATGGCCAGCATAAGGTTAACGATACTGTCGTCTGCAATAGAACAGATGACAGTATATACAATCCCTGGTAGGAGCACCAGTATGACAGCGAAATGTTTGCTGAAATCATACTTTCATTTTCAAGAAATCAGCTTACTGTCTTATTTATCTAAAAGTTGCAAGTAGGTCCAAGGTCTCTCCGGACACCAGACGGCGCTCGAGCAGACAAGAGCCAACCGAACTTTGTAACTAACCCAGTGCGCTTTGTCACTTATAACTCATGTTACCATTGTGTTATGGATACAACGTACTCAAATCGAATAAAAGCAATTCAATATAGTAGTGCCACTTCAGTGGTCTAGTACTTCCGGTCATGGAATTCCCTCGCGCAACCAAGATGACGCTGCCGCGCACGTGCCCCGGAAGTAGAGGAAGGGAGAAGAAGCGCCGTTGCCAATGGGGCGAACAAGTGACCATTTTGTAAAACGAGGATCAGATAATGGAGGCCACGTGGCCGGGGGATGCACTTCCTTCCGGTGGTGACACGTGTCCACCGCCAGGGGAAGAGAGAGGGGGGTCAGGGGTCGCCACGTGCTACACGATGTAAAATCTCTCTCGCTCGCTTTGTTAATGCATCAGACTACGTGACAACGAGGTGGTTGTTGTAGGGGGCGCTGGGGATAGAATTCTCCCCCACCCTCCTCGCTTCAAACTTCATATAGAGCTTATTAACCGTTCTAAACTAACGCCGAGGGGAATGAGGTAATTCTCCATGGGCCGTAAGAGGGCGTGTTTTCAATTGGATTCGGAACGCGAGCAGCTGGATCCCCCTAATGCCAATCCACTTCGGGATGCCGGACTCTCCCCCCCCCCCCAACCCTCCTCCTACACCCCCTCTCCAGCTCCCCACGCATATACATATCAATAACAATAATGATTATGGTGGGGGAAACGAGGGGTCCATTGTGGTGGTTGGTCGATCCGGGATCTATTAGCGTCACCCGTGCCCCCTAATGGCAGAAAGATGCACTGCGAGCGGCGTGAGTCCCCCCCTTACTTAAACTGGGAACATCTGCACCAGTTTTGCCCATTTATATATGACGGAAAGGGGGAAACGGGGGTCGTGGGGGGTCATCGATAACTCGTACAAATGGGGCGTAATTGCGTTTCAGGTGAGTGCGTCTGTCCAGCGCGATATCTCCTGCTGTATTTTGAAAGTTTTATGCAACACATGCTAAACGTGGCTCCTGTTTTGCTTCATAAAACATTGAGAACACGTTGGTTAACACTACTTTGGCTGCTGTCATAACGCCAACGTGTTCATTCAATTCAGTGCCTTACAGTCAGCAAAATAATGTCATTTGATAGGGGTATAAGTAAATACAGTTGAAGGCAGATTCTAAACCTTGTTTTAGGATAACATTAAATGTTTTGATAGGGCATTTCCATATTTACAGGGCATTGAGTATTTATAATTAATTATAACGGAAGGGGGTTTTCAGATTTTAGAATTGCAGGTACAGTATAGAATGCCCCTCTTATCCGTCCTGGTTGGGACCGGTGGTCATGCAATTTCATTTTTGGTACCCTTGTGAAACCACTGGTTAAACCGGAGATCCAGATAGGGATAATCCTTATAAGAGATACAGTCGAAATCCATTATGAATAAATCGTATAATGCAAATTATCAATACCACTAACTAAATTTATAAACCATGTTCTTTGGTATTGGAAAATAATGTTAAATTATTCGTTTAAAATAGCGGTAACACGAATTTTGCGGCTAATCCAAACAAATTTTGGAGTTTCCAACAATTCATCAGATTATGATGAGGATAACGTAACTTTTCAGAAGCCTCTGTTGTTTTAAACACTGTTCACAGATTTTTGTTAAGCAAGTAGCGTTCCTTTGAGTACTTTTGAGAGCATGTCAAAGTAATAAACAGCCATCGACAAAAGAATTATTTTAATTAAACGTCATTTGTATGCTTTGAGAGGTGGTGAGAATAAAACACTATTGCCAGTACATTTTGAATTTTTTTTCCTGTTGAAAACAATGATGCTTTTCCTGACCGCGGATAATAAGAATTAAGCTAAGAAAACATATTTGATGGTCCCCCTAGTATTCATAAATGAAGTCCAACTTAAGGTTCGCACCTGTTCAGGGTATATCCACAATTTGGACCTGACTAACAAGGGGTTCAATAGACAATATGCCGCCATGCTATAGCAATTCGGAGAAATTTTATATACCCGAAACGTCGAGTTTTAACAGGCGTTTCATTCGATTTTTGGAAAACTTTGCACTTGTGAGAGAATCCCACCACCCAAACCCATTGCCGCCCTCAACATTCTTCCCATTCGCTCTCTCAAATTCTCCGCATTTGGCGAGAGTGGATTCGGGATGGAAATACACGCTTTGGGCCGAAGCGGTCAGCACGAATAAATAAGCAGACTGACCACTGCAATTACAAAATAAATAAGCATTTGACGATGAAAGAGCGGATAGCGAACAACAACGGAATACACGGAGAAGGGGGAGGAGGAAAAAGGCACGTTGAACGGGGTGCGAATGAGGATGGAAGGGGGTTAAGCCGGACAAATGGACTCCCCTCCATTTGCATTGTACCAAGTGTGGCCAATACATGTTTCTCTTAGATGTCGTTCGCCTCATGAATTTTTCACCAGCTGCAATTTTTCCCGTCTTTTCAATCGCCAATGAAAATATGGTCGAATTAGCCTTTTATTGTTATTTATTATTAGCCCTGTTGTTATCGTAAGGCGTGATTACGAGGATATCGGGTTAGCTGTCCACTTGGACTGTGAAACAAAACAGCTTACCGTAAAATGTGGATACTTTGGAACAGTTTTAGTAGTTTTTTTTTTTTTTGGAATTTTGAAAAAAAGTGTTCATTAACTATGATGAGAACTGATCAGGTCACATAGATTAAGCCCTCCTCTTTCTAAATATATAGTCACGTATTTATGCTATGATTAACAGGTGCAGGAATATTCCTATCAATTTCTGTTCTAAAGTTACGTCATCGTGTGGGGTAACTTTATAGCAGGGCGTTTTTTCAAGGCACACCGGGTGAAAAAAAAACTGATATAGGGCCACAAGATGTCCAGTAGTCTTGAAAATTGGGAAAATCGTGAAACGTGCTTGAATTTTAACATCTCAAGCTGGGAATTATGCTTGAAATTCGTGTTAAACGCCAGAATATGCTTGAAATTTCTGGTAATTAGAAAAAGAAGGATCTCTAGAAAATTTCTTTGACTCTTTTGAGAAATTCTGGTATTTATTCGTGTGAGGGGTCCTTCAAAATGTAAAGAATGAGCCGTGGAATCCTTGAAATATGCTTGAATTTTTCCCAACAAATTTACGTAATTATATTTGATAGTCACATTTGCATTCACTACATGCACATATCGACATTTACAATATTTATAATATTTATCCTTTTTCATACATTTCATCATTGAAAACGTCTTAAAAATATCGTAAAAGCCTACAAAATGCTAACTTTCACTAACCAGAACGGAAGACTAAAAATTATAGACTAAAAATAGGATTTTGAAAAAACTTCGAGCGTAGCGCCATCCCACGACGAAGAATGGAAGCCGATATGGAACACATCCAATAAACCACATCTACACAGCAAAATATCATTGAAAAAAAGCAGGATGGTATTAGTACGGTAAAACTGTTCATTCACGATCAAATTCAAACTTATGTCCAGTATAACAACACAAACTTATCATTCCAGGATTGCCTGAAATTGGCTACACACATACAAATCATGCCGAAACCTACAGGTCTAGACCGTGAACCGCAGGACTTGTTCACACACCTGAAGAAATTTTGATTACTCCAGTTAGGATTCATGGCACAGCGAGAGGGTTCAAAATACTGTAGCAAATTCGCAAATTCGTTTCGTTCTTTTTCAAGGCACTATGTCCATCTTCATTCCTTTGATTTATTAAAAAAGGCACCTAAAAATGCAGGCCTACGGAGCTCAAAACACGAGCAATCTCGGTGAAAACGAGATTAAATCTCGTCCCGGAGAGAGCAAAGAATCTCTAAATTCTCTCTCAGTCTTCAGAGTTATTTGAGAGCGAACCACGAACGAATCCCAGAACGAAAACTCTCGAGATTTTGTGTTTTGGGAATCGAATAAAGTAAAGCCGCGTTGACCATGGCTAATTTCGTGCAAATTTTGAATTATTCAACACCAGCTTCGTCCAATCGGCGACGCCATGCATCAAACGGACGAAACGAAGAGAAACGGCCAAGATCTGGAAAATTAACGCCCAGTGGAATCGAACAAAACCCCCGAGAAAATTCGTTTTTTAAAACATGCTAAACGTCCCTTTTGCAGAACTACTATCCAATTTTACGCAGCGTACTAAATATCAGTTTAACTGAGGCATCACGCTGATTTGCACAAACTAATCTATTTCAAAATCAGCAATATGTAATTTAAAATATAACATTTCGAGAACACTTACCACTTTCAGAATGTGTGGGGATGAGTCAGTGGATACCGCTTAATATCCTAATTTTCTTTCAATGATCTAAAATTCAAGTAAAAATATCAAATTAGAAAGCCGCCTGATGTCGTTTTAGCTCACATAAACATTTTAAAATCGTTTAGCATCCTTTTATCTCAAGTAGAAGAGCTATAAATGCAAATGCATGGACCAGTATGTAGCCGTGTGTGTGCCATATACCAGTATAGCCATGTGTGGGTCATTTTCCACTATAGCCATGTTAGGACCATACACCAGAATAGCCATGTGTGGGCCATACACCAGTATAGCCATGTGTGTGTCATTTTCCACTATGGCCATGTGTGGGCCATATACCAGTATAGCCATGTGTGGGCCATTTTCCACTATAGCCATGTGTGGACGATATTCAAGTATAGCCATGTGTGGGCCATATACCAGTAAAGCCATGAGTGTGCGATATTCCAGTGTAGTCATGTGTGGGCCATATACAAGTATAGCCATGTATAAGTCATGTATGTGCCATATAGGTATAGATGTATCCAATACATAGTCTAGCCATACATAAAAAAACATACGTCCATAAACGATTTTTCCATCCATCCGGAATGTTATGTTTTAAGCGTTTCAACAGAACGTGTTTTAGCAAAATATTTGTGTTAATCTTTAGAACGAATTGTCTATGCTTTAATGAGAAATTCTCCAGAAAACCTATCCCCCTTCGCACAATAAACAAGGCTACTAGCTTCAGCCGGAAACGCTGATTTCAACGGATGTAAATGTATTGCATACGCACGGAAATGATTTTCCGGTAATCAGCTCCATGCGCATGCATACATCAACGTTTCCGGCTAGAGCTGTTAGCTTATCGTGTGAAGGAAGATATTATTACAGAAAATTTGGAAAATAACACGTATGTTCTAAGATGAAAAAGGGCCACACAAAGAAGTTGCGTTCCATGCAGATGCATTCTAGAGTCATCTACCGTGTGCAACTAAGTGATACACCAGAATGAAAAAGAATTACAATCTCAATGAACGATGCACACGATGCCCTGGATATAAAATCCATATCGCAATATTATTTTCATCACTTTTTTGATGCTTTCACGTCCATTTATATAAAAAGTAGAGCGTAAAATGAGTAAAGTGTTTTACAGTTGAAGCGTTGGTTCGAGTGGCTCTCATGAGCTGGGTTTCTGTAACACACAGAGCGAGAGAGCGAGAGAAAAAAGCCCCAAAAATCTAAGTTTTTGAAAGCCTTATTTTTGTACGTGAGCCCGGATTTCACGGAAACACAATAAAGTTAAAACTTTTCATCCATTTAGGGATTTAATATCGCTCAGCAATTTCCCACAGGTGCATCAAAGGCCGCAGAAATCGCAGGCAGGGTTTGTTGGGGTCCACGATGCCAAAGCATCGACTGGCCCTAAAGCCTTTTTCGGGAATTATTGAAAATAAATAAAACGAGCGTTTGCATAAAATATAGCTGATAAATCTCCTCGGATCACCGGCGAATCACGCTCCGAATAACCCCCTCTTACCCCCGCATAAAGCGCAATAGCGCGAGCGCTACAGCGTTATAGCGAGGACAATTGCTTTTCAGATTGAAAAAGATTGAAAAATGAAAGTGGATTTGATGGACGGTTGAATGAAAAAACACGCGAAAGCTTACATTAAGACCGCGTGGAGATACAAAGTGATGAGGGTGGAAATTGCAGAAGGTGGGGGGGATAACATGATGCAAAAAGCAAAGCAAATATGCCTAAACCCCTGGTGGTAAAATTGTAAGAGCATATAGAAGCACATACGAGCGTAGGATGGAAACGGCCCTTAATGAAAAGTTGGAAAGAAGGGCCTTAACTAATAATCTTTAAAAATTGAAGCAATATTCCACATTTTTCGAAAAATCATTCAAAAGTATTTTCTTTCGTGTTTATTGGCAAATTCAACTATTTTAAATTGTGTTGATTATCTAATATATGTTTTTTTCAATATGGCACCATAAGGGCTTGAGTCCCTTGAGTGCATGTGGGTGCATATATAAAAATATACAAATTGTATCCAAACCCATGTACAGTCGATTCCGCTTAATCTGGACACATCCGGCGGAGGCGTTTTGCCCCGATTAGGTGGCTGCCCAGAATATGCGAAGTTAAAAAATATATACTGTCCGGATTTGTTCTCGACAATTTGGCCCTAATAAATGGCTGCCCAGATTAACCGGTGTCCAGATAAAGCGGAATCCACTGTATTTGCAAAAGAAAATCTGAATAATTCCAATGTCGAAGGATTAAATATGGAAATGCTCAAAAGTAACAAGTTTTGTAAATCCACTGTATTTATAAAAAAAACACACGGGATATTAAAAATATTTTAAAAAAAACAACTCAATTTTAAAAACATTCACACAGCAAGTTAAACAATGGGTATCAGGATCAAAGTGGGCAAACAATGCTAACACCTAAGCATTGCAGTGAAGCCCTCTACATATCTCACGTTAATCCCATTTTCCGATACCAAGCTTTACCCCATCACACGTTCAACCGAATGCTTAAAACTAACAGTGGGTTAATCTTATTTAACCTCCAAAAACATCACCCCTCCTCTCCTAGCCTAACCCCCTTTATCCCTCTTCGGTGATTGACATTAAAGTGGGAATCTGGGAAAAATTCTTTCGATATAGGGATGCACCAAATTCCGATAACAATAATCTTTGAATCAATCAGGATTTTAATTAACTCGATCTTGAAATCTTGCAGTTTGCAGGATAAATGTATTCCAAATACTGGAGACATTAAAACCAAGTACTAAATATTAAGCGGCTATTCAAAATTTTCGTATCCGGCAGTATATACGAAAACGTTGTTTTATAAAGTAACGAACATTTCCTTGTCTGTATTTTAGTGTGTGCCGAGACAATTTTAGGCCCAGTTTAGCTTGTTGTGAGCTTCAAATTGTTGTGAACGTTTCGCGGACACCCTGTATGGAACTCGTCGAAAAGCACATTAAAAATGCGCGGAAGCAATAAACGGTCAAATATGATTTAATTTGGACGTTTGATAGGCCAATTAGAAAGCGGCGGCGCTTATTTATTTATTTCTCGTTGTTTTTTTTAAATAATTCATTTTTAAATACATAATCAAAATGCGAATCAAAAGCGGTCCCGTTTATAGGGCTCGACGTGAAGGTGAAAATTAATTAGGGGGCAAATCGCGTAAAACAAGAGCGCCAGTTCCATTCGCTATTAATAGCATTCAGCCTACGCGCTTAATAATTCACAAATTTCATAATTTATTAGAAACGACGAAGAGGGCAATTGAAGCGCAAAACGGATGTCCAATGAACAGCCTCAGCCATCAGCGCTCAATTACCCTACACGCACAACCATCCCAGGGATTCTCAGGATTCCTTAGAAAATCAAGCATTTTTCCGAAGTCAATAACGCCAAAAACTTCTGTACTACTCCTTTTTTGTGTGTATTCGCAATTTACACTCTTTCAGGAATTTCTACGTGCGTATAAAGCGTTTCCAAAGTTTGTTTTTAGTAAATCAACAGTATTTTCTATGTGTCTCGACTCATAGAAGCGTCCATACCGGAGCAAACAATAACAAAAACTTTGCTTCTGCAAACTAGTTTGCGCAAAAAGTTTGCTCACTAATTTTCGGCCAAACTTTTGGCGAAAAAAAAAGAAGAAAAAAAAAGAATGTTTTTAGTAAACATGTTGGTGTTCGCTCAAGAAGCGGTAAGCGTCAAAGAAAACATTTGCTAAAATGATCATATAATAGAAGAAAACAGGAACATAATTTATTGATATGGCCAGTTTCTGATGTATATTCATAATTATACCATGTATAACTTTCCCACCAGGGATAACTCAATTAGTATATATGAAGAATACCTCCAATTTGTAATAATGGAATTCAACACAGTGACTTTATGCAGAACACAAACACCACGCATTTTGTCACAAATACATAATAAGCGGGTGGAAATAATAACATAATAACATGGACACTTTTTACAATTCCGCATTTATTTCATAACAAGGTGTTGGATATGGTGATACGTCGTCACAGTTAGTATTTTTTATAATTGGATCTGATTTAGATTTTGTTCAACCTCACGATCTTATTCCTTAACAAATCGATTTTTTTTGTCTTCGATGTCGGTGAATTTTAGGCTTATTTTCGGTGTCTGTTGTCCTACGTTGGCCCTCCGGGTCGGTAATTTCGTTTTTCATCGACTTTCGGCATGGGAACCGAACAGGTGAAGTGCCTGCATTAATTGATATTTTATTATACGAAAACGCCTCCCGACACCAAAATGGATGACCCGTGCGTGCGTCACGCGTCACCATTTTATAGGTTTTTGGATTTGGTCCCAAGTTTAGATTCGTATACCATATAGTTTTCCAAAGCTTGTTATACCCTTCCTAAGACAAAAAAATATCCAACTATTGACGCCATGTGAAATGAGAGAAAAAAGATACACTAAGATGGCGGCCAATGGTTAACGTTGCCACTGGTCGCCATCTTACTATATAAAATTTATCGAATGCATTTTAAAATATTCAATTATTCATTGGTGGGTTTAATGGCCACCTTATCATCGAATCGAGTGAATGAAGAGTAACTAAAGAAAACGGTAAATATCATTTCTTAAACATCACTTAAGGCATATTCTGCATTTTAACTACAGTGGAACCTCGCATAACGAGTGATTCGCATAACGAGCAATATGAATTGTAAAAAAAATGACTCGCTTAACGAGCGACGTTTCGCATAACGAGTGACGTGGATAGGGGAATCCCCGAATTGTTCGATGGAACTTTTCGTGCCATTGGTACATCATTCTGTGTTTCGCATTACGAGTAAGACTCCGGAACGAATTATGCTCGTTATGCGAGGTTCCACTGTATATGTATGGGCAGATGTTAGCACGTGCAAATAACCATGTGTACACGTGACATGCAAATATATATGTGAACGCATATGGTCATACACAGACCATACATGTCAAATTTCTGGTCTAGCCATATACCTACATGTACTACTATATGTAGAAAACTATAGGTCATGTCCATCCATACATTGCCCATTTATGATTTTTCCACCCTGGACATATCAGGAATCTTCCACATCTATAATTAATAGGATGTGCTAAGAATATGTTAACATATTTAAGAAAGGGAATAGAAACTGAACCGTTCTTATACAAAAACTTAAGGGCGATGCCATTTTCTACCTCATGAGATGCTCCAAAAATACCTTAGAAATTTGGTAAGGACTCGCCAACCCGCCAGACGAAAAACAAAGACCCAAAAGCAAGCATGATTCGTAGGCGGGTTTTCTGGTTTTTTACTCGTTTGAAGAGCATCAGTATAGAGTGCGAGCGAGTCCTAAGCATAGGCCAGGCTCGCACTATACGAAAGTAGGCCTATTCGAATGGGAAGAAGCGAAGTCATAATTATTTCACGAGTCGCTTCTTGCCGACCATCGACGATAGGATCGCATGAAATATTCAGCCTCCAATCCAACCATGACAAATCTGATGGGTTGGTGATCTTCTAAGACCTCAGGGCTCAAAAACAGGGGGGGTTGGTTGAAACGGGTAGATGGGAAAAACAATACGGGGCCCAGGCCAAGGGGTCCTCGAACGCGAAAAGGCGGGGGTAATGGGAGTCAAAAACTGAGGGGAATTGATAAAGATGGAGGAAGAGAAATTCAAACCCAAAGCCCCGAGGCCCCAGTAGCACTCCAGAGGGCGCGAGAGGAGAAAAACCGCCGAATGAAACATGCATGGACCCAATTGAGACCGACAAAAACTGATTTAAATAACGAAATATGGGGCATTCCTGCAGGCGAATGTCTACGCGGACAGGCGAAACCGATAGAGGGAGCTCCGAGCTTCAAAAGCCATGCACTCTCAACCGTAAAGGTACTTGAAAGGACTTGCCATGGAATTTTTCACTTCGGTGTTCAAAAGGTGCCAGACTCCACCATTGATTTTACCACGTGACCTCGAATGGTCAAAGCTTGCTTTACAAATGTAACCATGGATCACTGACATGTTCAATATGCTGCCAGCATGTCCTTTAAGTTCCATAGAGGTCTCCAAGTAACTACTGCAGTATGACTGCACTAGTGGTGCTTACAGTTCCCTCTGGTGTCCAAATGTTTATCAATGCTACTATAAATTTTTTCGGATCAGAATTAAGGGTAATTCGCGTTAGATTACATCAGAAATGGTCCTGATTTTAGACACATTGTTCACCATAGATAAAATGTTAGCCGTCGCTTTGTGCTGATGCCAGTATGCACGCCTTAAGCCGGGTCTCCACTGAAGGCAACATGCAACACGCAAACACCAAACATACAAACACTGAAACCCAAACCTGAAACAATGAATCCGGCAACATGTTGATGAATGCAGAGGTGTATCCACCAAAAGTTGACAAAAACGAACAAATGTGTTCAGGTATGGCGCTTTTACCAAGGGCCATTATTTGCAAACGATATCAGGTCAATGTCAGGTCAGGTCCGCATTTGAGCCGACGGCTGAGCATGCACAGTAAAGTGGCAACATTTTCCCCTTTGACCAGGATCGCCTCCCGAGCGATCGGCGAAATGTTGCCGAAACCACGGTTCTGACTACAAAAAGACGTCATAAGTTTATTCAAACATCACGATAGGCAAACTGTTATTCTATATTTGTTTCAGCAAACCTTGTTGCCTCATGTTGGAGACCGCGCATTATTTTCATTCATACCCCAGCTAGAAATATTATCCTAGATCCGGTACTGAGTCTACAATAACAGTGGTCCGTTTAGGTTTGTAACACCGAAATGTTTGCTGAAAACATGCGTTTACATCAAAAGACTCCTGAAACCTCTGGACGTAAAATCGGTGAGCAAAAACTTTTTTCGCAAACATGTTTGCAGAAACTCTGATTTTGTTTCGAGTTTGCTCCGGTATGGATCAGGCTTTAAAATACGAATAGAACATCAAATTCACTTATAACGGCATGCCGTTTAAAGTAGAGTTAATTCGGTGTATAGAGGCAGTCCCACAACTTCCTCTCCCCGCACACAACGTTAATTACACTTCCGTTACATAAAATAAGAGAGGGGGGACAAGCAGCGCCCCCTTCGCCATCCGGGTCCATTTCAGTGGTAATCGCAATAATTAACCTTTTATGAGCGGGACGTGTTCCCGTACTTGTCGTACAGGGGAAGGTGGGGGAGGGGCTACGGCGCATGCGTCCATCGGTGCTTCGGTTCAACCGCACTCGTCCTCCTTCCCCTCGCAGCAACCAGAGGGCGTAAATTATTCATCGTAATTATGACAACTAGGTAATGGAATGCAGTGTGTCGAACGCTCATCCGCCATGAATATTTCAGATGTAATTTGCGCTTTTGCTCTTTTCGGAAGCCAAAAAGCCCGAAACGACAAATAAGCCGAAGGGAGGAAACTGTAAAAGGGGGCATTTCGGCAGCCAATGGGACCCTCACGATCCGATTGGAGGCGGGGAGCGAAGGGATAGGTCAATACGACAGCACTGGTGACATGTGGTGTACGCAGTGTGACCCTCACCCCTTACAAAAAATATATACAGTCGATTCCGCTTAATCTGGACACATCCGGCGGAGGCGTTTTGCCCCGATTAGGCGGCTGCCCA
>JAUJYV010000768.1:0-28642 GCA_033995625.1 Ophyiulus pilosus
TTCTTGACAATTTGGCCCTAATAAATGGCTGCCCAGATTAACCGGTGTCCAGATAAAGCGGAATCCACTGTATTTCATATTTATTGGCCTCTTCAATTTGATAAAAACTGGACATAATCCACTTCAGGCAACGGTATAATTTAACTGACAATCAGTATTTTTTTCTCGTGAGAATATTAACTTGTTTGTCACAATTCCAATACTAAAATGGGTTGCTTGCACTAAACAGCTATACAATTTCTAAATTTAAGAAATTAATACTCTGAAATTTATCATGGACATTAAAAGGATCACTGTTTAATGGCCAATAGAAATGTAAATCGTTCATGAGGAAGACCTAGCTGTCCTAACATCAGATTAAACCATTTAATCTCTGCAACCTTCCTTTAACGTTTAATTATTACTCTTGTAATCTTTGATAACATGTTGTTCTTGGCTAATGAATGAAATCCTGCTACATAATCTAAACCCCATAAAACGTATAAGTTGATGAGCAAAAAATAAGGAAATGCCTCATTAAGGTCTTGTTTTAATCTCTAAAAAGGCAATGAAAAAAAATCTGGACAATCAACAATTCATCCCAATTTTATTTTTCGAATTACGACGTCTGCCTAGTAATCTCTTAAAAATAAATGCCGTTTTCTAGTGATATTTATACTGTCTGACCTGAAAATCCTTAGTATAAAAGGATACGTTGTCCAAGTAGACGTATGGCCAAGCTTAACCCAATGTTGGAGAAATCGTAAAAAAGGGAAGGGGTCAGTAAACCTAGAAAGGTCAGGTAAACCGCGTTTCTGAAATAAAAAGGGTGTAAAAGTTGTCTGGGCAACAAGGTTACGTTTTTAGTTGCCAAATTCTTTAGACGGCCAGGGTGGATGAAGAAAATGTGATAATTATAGCCAAGGCATAGCATGCATGGACAACTTTCAAAATGTAAACACACGCGTTTTTCGGACGAAATGATTCAGAAACGGAACTTGCCTTCTAGATAAAAATTCAGAAGGGAAATACAATTGCACAAATGCCGATATAGGTCGTTTGATGCTATAAATAGATCGAGCAACAACAACTACTACATATATTCAAAAACATCCCAAATTGAGAGTTTTGTGTCAACTAAACTTTGGCACTTTACACACACTTTCATCTAGGGGTGGAACCCGAAACGATGCACCTGTTGGTCGAATATCTCACGAAAGCTTCCTTTAAAATTAACATTATCAACATTTCAACACCCAAGCCGAATTATATTATGCTGTTTACACGTTCTGGTTTCATAAAGGAAACACGTTTTAAAAGACCTACCTGACTAGTTTGTATGCTATCTCATCTAACCGTATACTGTGGATAAAATCATAATTAAGCCAAGCGAACCTCATCTATACTCTGTAGATTGTAGTCACGGAATGGATTTCATCCTAGCTGAAAACCGATTTGGTTAAAATTTATGTAAATAATGCATGTACGCGCATGAGCAACGAGCAGCTAATGACCATGACCTCGGTCGTGAAGAGCGCTAAAAACATTTAAACACAGCAAATCCTATCCAAACGGTTTTCTGTAAATCATATCAACTAATATTAGTCTCATTCACGCGAGAGGATAGTGACTCCAGCCGGAAACGCTGAAATCAACCTTTCGGCTTGAGATACTAACCACGCGCTAAAGCACCCAACTTCCAAATAAGATTTACTACATGCATATTTAATTGACCGATTTGCTAGAAAAATTTAAAGATTTGAAGGCTCATTTTATACCTTTTCAAGGACCCCGGCTTCGCATGAATTTTTGCCAATTTAGTCAAAAGTTTCATTTTAAGAATCCTGCATTATTTAGATCAAAAGCATTCTTCAAATTCTAGAACTGCAATCAAGTCTTACATCCCCTTCTCAATTTGCACTTATCAGCCATACAAACCCAACACAAGAATAAGGTCTTATGGGGTGTTAAATAAGCTCAATTATTAGAGAGTTTGAGCCAGCCAACGTTAATGAAACGATAACCATGAAAACCGCTCTTCAATTAGCACACAGAAACCCCACACGAAGTCTTTCTTGAACCATGTCCAGAATGTCCAATAAATTTGAAAAAATTTAATCACATTTGAAGGATTCCAAGGCTCATTCCTTACATTTCAAGGACCTTTTTTATGCATGACAATATTTGTCAAGCGAGTTAGACGTTTTTTAAAAGATATTTTAAAAGATTTGGTCTTTTATTTAGAATTTTTCAGATTAATAGAAATTTCCCGACGCGGACAGAAAATTCCAGCCTTGAACCACACAAAACCTTTTTTCAACCACAAAGGAACCACCCAAAACCTTTTTCAAACACACAAATACTACCTTTCCCTAACCACATAGCTTCACGTGAACTACAAAAAAACCTTTCTGTGACCGCACAGGATCCACACACAACTATTCTTTGACCACACATGATCCACACAAAGCCTTTCTATAACCACACATGATTGTTTATGCGTTATGTTAAAGATGTAAGAAAAGGAAAAAAAAAACACGGATGGCTCTTGCTGTGTTTATCGTTTTGTAATCAGACTGCAATCTAACGATGTATAATTCATTGCACGAAAACGTGACTCCAGTTCAGCCTTGTGTTTCAGTTGCCATGGAGGGGAATCTTTCCATTTTCTTAATCTAAAGTTTTTAACATTCTCTCATTGCAAACTTGCATAAAATCCAGCGCTTACAATGTATTTCGAAACGATAATTTTTCATAAGACGTTAAATACTCTTAAATATAGTATAAAAGTTAAATGATAGATATCTATGCAAACCCTCTTGGCCTTCATATTTCAATCTTAAAATAAAAAAGTGCAATACAAAGCAGTAACTAGCCAAGGGCAGAACCTCGCAAACATGTTTTTTAAACTTCTTTGTGTGCAACAGTTAACATAAGATGCACTAGCTAGAATGCTGATGGTGCATTACACCATTCATCAGTTAAATTTAATCTGGCTATAAACATGTTTAGTGCACGGATATCCATAAGGAAGCACGGTGCACCAATCCGTGCGTTGCATTCGTGCCAACTTCCAATTTCAAGTTATTAGGTTGTGTACTTGTGCGTATTACTTTTTTTGTCTACTGTTGCCAAGAAATTAACCATTGCTAGAATTGTTATTTTACATCGTAGCTACTTAGAATTTTTCTCAGCGTCGGATTTCCTTAGCACCAAGGAAATGAACCTAAAAACTGCCAATTTTAAGCTCCACCACGTAGCACATCATTAATGTCCCAAGATACGAATAGTAAGTTTCATCACCCTGAAACTTAATCTGCGATTAAATCCGGCTGTACCTGCTACGTTATGACCTGTTACGTAAACGACCTATCTCTTATACATAATGCTAGAAACAAATGTATGTCGTATGCAACTTAAGAAAGAGACAAGAAACGAACTTTCATATTTGCACTTCTTTTATTTTAGGTATCAAAATGAGATATGGGACAAGGACAAATTCACAATCTGTACAATATTTACAATTAAAAAAGGAATAGAAATTCAATGATGGGGTGAAAATCTTATAGTAAACAGGAAATAGGACAACTTCTTCAACCTTCGAATATTATGCGATATTCGACTACATCTTTAGTAAGGGCCCAAAGAAAACTGTAAAGGCAAGCCATGTTAGCAGTCAACCATTTCAAATTAACATTACTTTGCCTGAACCTGGGTAAAAGAAAATGTTCAACTCATAGATTTTGTTCCAAATGTCAAATTTTGTTTATCATCTATGTATTGTATTTTCATTAATGCGCACTTCAGTTTTAGTATAAATCCATAGTCTCAAAGTATTTATAGTACTGATGCATGAAATATTCACAAAAACGAGTCTGCATCAACATTAGGAATTAAGTTTACTACAGCTGAAGTGAGCAAAAACGCATTTTCAAAGATGTTATCAGTGGTCTAGAGTTTTTTCAAACCAGAAATTTAGTTTTGTATATTTAGGATTAAATCGCAAAATTCTGGGACTATAATCTCCCATTGGTTTACATAACATTGCCTACAGTCTTTTTACAATTGTCTGCTGACCTCTCTCTATTCCCCCCCAATCAACCTACATTTTAGGAACAACATGTTGTACTGACCCTAATTTCTCTAAAATAAAAAAAGTGTATTGCGTGAAATTTGCCGTAATGCGGCGTCAATTTTCGGTCAGCTATTCAGAAGCGTCAAGATTAGCTAACAATGACGCATACGAGATCTACACCTTATATGGTCAAATAGTAAAAAGGAAGGGGGGTTACGAAAACCACCAAATTTAGCAAGCCAAAACAATGGTCTTCATGCAGGTGTTTGCGTGTTGCGTTGAGTCACGTCCTTCCAAAAAGCAACGTAGTGGAACCACGCCACAACATTTTCGGTGGGTTTTTCAGAAGGAAACAGGTAGGCATGTGTCGACTTTCCCATGGCCTCGGGGCGGGCACGAATAGTCTCTCATCGACAACGAGATGGTCATTTGGTATTCTTGTAACGTGTTTGCTGGACGAGTTTCAGGGCCTCTCGCACGTTGGTAGCTAGGGCGTATTCCCAGACTTTCTAGTCCCTTGCAGTAAGGCCTCTTGTAGCGGTACAGGTGGTCCATTGGCAACATCCCAAGTCCAGAACCAGCGAAGTTTTTTGTTGTTTTATTTTTCGTTTATAGTTGTTGTTGACCAACCTTCAACTTCGAGAGAGTTCATTTCAGGTCTCGTGGCATTCAAGGTCTCAAAGGGGTTCTTCATGCGGCTTACCCGCAATCACCTAGCTTACAAGCTGATGATAGTTCTTCACATAGTATCGAAAGTTCAGTAAACTGACCATTGTCCATCGCTGCAAAACCGAATCGGGACAAAAAGATCGTATTGGCATCCGTCCAAGTGTTAGGGCTGTTCAACCCGACAATCCCCGCGTTTTATGTCTGGGAGGTATTGTCCACCCGGGGTCCAGCCCAGGGAGATGACCACTGTCCATAGTACGTAGCAAGACGGTACATCAGGAAACAATTGAACAATGGATCAGTTCCGTTCTGGCAGCCGTCCATTTAAGTCCGGGGGGAGGTGTTCAACCCGCAGATCTCATGGTTGTCCAGCCCTGAGAATGGCGTGGAAACGGATTTTAAAAAAATCCCTCAAAACCACCGAATTCCGTCGGCCATCGATACTGTATCGACTCCACCTGGGCGCCATCTTGTCTGGCGTTCCCGTCGCGTTTTTCAAACATTTACCGATCACAACTCTGGGGTTGGTTGGGGAAAAAATTGTCACTCTTCGTCGCCCTCTTCCAGGATGGGCAGCGAGACATTGAGAGCATCGTTCTTCATGGTCATCCTGTTGGATTTCTTAGGTCCATTCTGCAACACTTCCAACCACTTTTTGGCTTCGACGGGTGATTCTGCACGGAAGGTAAGCATGCCTCCGTCGCAGGATTTCTGCACAATCTGCAGCGTCCTAGGGCTGTTTGTCAGGCATCCCACGCTGCAGTGTTTCAGGTTGACAAAGCCCACGGGCTTGCACACCACCTTGTCCGGATAGACGACGGCAAAATGTTCCAGGCTGGTGCGGTACACCTTGACAACCACCCGCACGTCGCTCTTGCAGCCGCAGGCGTTCACCATGGTCAAACTGCCGCAGCGGACCTCCGAGCAGGCGGCAGGAATCTTGGATGGGGAGAGCACGCTTGGAAACATAACGTCTTCAACAACCATTTTCGTACGGCAAACAGGATTGATTTGGCGAAGGATAAAAAGCAACAACGACCTCTCCAGTATGTGTGCAACTAGCGTCTGTATGCTTTTACGCGCCAAACGCCGCCTTTTATTACTAGATGGCGGTCGCGGGCGGGACTTAGTGACGTCAAGGGGATTTCTACCCACGTGCACTTCAACGCCCTGCGAAACTGCTCAACTGCGAAAGAAAATATTTGTACTCGTGTTCTCTACACACTCTCTCAGCCCGCATTTGTTTTGTATTTTCATTTATTTAACGCTTTTTTATACACGTTTGACCATTTGACTATGTTGTGGAACAGATATATGGCCATATATGGGGGGAGGGATGTTGGGGATAAATCCCCCCCCCCCCCCGAATCGGCTTAATATAAAAGGGGAATTGTACTTTTGCATTTAAATTGTGATTTTTCTGCTCTAGAAATGTATTTATTTGAATTAAAAGTGAGATTTTTCTTAGATAATTTGAACATGTTGTGGAATGGAATTAGCATGCTGCAACGCTGTATATATATGGGGGTTTTGCATTAAAAGTGCGATTTTTCTGCTTTAGAAATACAATTATTCTGTTTTAAAAATGCAATTATTCTGCATTAAAAGTGCGATTTTTCTGCTTTAGAAATACAATTATTCTGTTTTAAAAATGCAATTATTCTGCATAAAAAGTGCGATTTTTCTTAGATAAAGGCGCGATTTTTCTTAGATAAAGATGCGATTTTTAAGGTAAAAACGCAATTTTTCTGCTTTAAAAGAGCGCTTTTTCTGTTTAGTAATACATTTTTCTTAGCTAAAAATGCACCTTTTTTAAGTAAAAGGGAGAGTTTTAAAGAAAAAAAACGCGGATTTTCTGCATTAAAAGTTCGATTTTTAAGGAAAACAACGTATCTTTTATCTGCATTAAAACTGCGATTTTTCTTAGGTCAAAATCCAATTTCTATTTTACATGTGTTGAGATACGGCCTTGGCAGGCTGCCTATATACGCCGTGGAAGTTTTGTCCACAACATGGTTGCTCCTGCGACCAAATTCCAAAAAATTTCATCGATATCGAATCAATTCAATAATGTCAAGATAACAATTACGTGACAGAGTTGATGGGGCTAGATCGGATAAATAAGTACATATAGGTTCTCCATCCTGGCCATCAATCCTTGACGCTTGGCAATTTGGCCATGGTCAGGGCTGTAACTAAAATGTTTGGGTCCAGAACTTCCATAAGCAACATTTATTTTAGGACCTTGCTGCGAGGCCCTCAGTGGTGAAGTTGCCCCAAAACCTGCCGCCCAGCTGTTGAACTTATAAACAGCAAACAGCCTATACCGAAAACAAATACGTTAGACGTATATGTAAAAAACAGAAAGATGGACCTGATTCTATGGGCCCTCGGGGAAGCCCCTCAAGCCTGAGGCCATTAAGCATTGCTTGCTTTTGCGCCGGTAGTTAGGGCATTGATTTTTGGTTTAAAACGTTTGGCGAATCGTTGGTAGTTAGTGCAGTTCAGTTAGTGACCTAAAGTTGGCAACAGTTTTGCAAACATTAAAAACCTTTTAATGTATTTGTACAGTAGCCTATACATCATTATATATATTTCATCGCCATAATATATAAACGAATAAAATCATGATGTTTACTTGGACAAATGAAGGCAAAACATTTAATTATATAGTAATTCGTTGATCAATGTTAGCTTAATTAATGTATTGCTTGACCCTACGTTTTTCGGTTGCTAATGGCGTTTGGTTTGAATCGATTTGTCTATAATGGTGAGTTATTTCAAAGGGCCGATGCCACGATGGTCCTCTGTGACTTTGAAGGAATGTTCATGTCCGATTAGATTATAACTGACGTTAAACTGCGTCAAATTAATTGATACTGATGCGATTATCTTGTCCTTGAGCAGCGGTTAAAGTGAGCAGTTGTCTCAATTATACGAACATTTATCATTTACTCGGTTGGGTTTTATTCTTTAATATTCATAATAAATGACTGTCCCCATTTAACAGTGTGTCAAATAATAGTTTTCTACCTTATTTAAGGTAACAATATTTATTTTTTATGTACTTTTTTTTGTAAAGAAATTGTGTTTATTCCAGCATCATAGACGTAACTATAGGGTTTTGAAGCCCAGCAGGGTAAAATTAAAAATTGCACCCCTTACAAACTTTTTCTTAAAATTATAATTCAAACAGGAAACTCGTCATAAATTCCGAAAATTCCACCCATAAAACAACAAGACAAAACATATTTTTTGCTGTTAAAAATTTTAACCAGAAAAATGATGCATCTCGCCAAAACAGGCCCCACCCACCTCACCCTATATCCAAGCGCCCAAATGTTCACAGTTAATAAATTGTTTACAAGTAAGGTCACTCGAATTTAAAGTCGAGATATCCCTTATTAATTGATAATTGTGATTTTTGCAATTTTTATACTATACCCATGGCCTGTTAGAATGAATTCTTACATTTGTAGTATTTAAGTATAATAATGAAAGACCGAAAGATATGGAAAATTATAGTAAGATGACCTCATTGAAAAAAAAAATGCGTTTGACGGAAACTTACAGAAAATATGCGTTTGATGGAAACTTCCAAAAAAAAAAATATTAGCAAAATAATCCATAAGGGTGTCGTAGATAAGACAGATGTAAGAGTCCAAAGCGTCTATATGCAAATGCTTGAAATTTTTCCATCTTGGTAATATTTACTGTTTATCTTCCTTAAGTACCATCGAGGGCATTCGTGCGGAAAATTTCCGATGGGAAGGACACGGATTCATAAATGACTATATCGCATTTCTCGTAATGAAACTTGTCGTGACAACGTAAACAACATACATAACGCGCGGATCCTCCATTTCCGCGCGGATATTAATTAAATAATAAAATTAAACCTTGGCACTCCATATGGCGATTAAGCCATCACCTATGTCGGTGTAGAACCGAAAACTCAGAGTGTTGACAAGCTATTTACTTCAATTTATGTCTTATTTAAGGGCACACGCAACTTTTTTTCCATGACTGCTGTTGACATTTTCAATGCCGATAAACAAGTTTTACGGAATATTACAAACTTAACAGCTGCGTGCAGTATTATACCTATGAAGGACCGTTAAACTTTGTTGATTAAATTGCAACAAATTATACCCCATACATTAGGTTAAACTGAATTCCGATTAGTGTAATTTGCGATCACAGAACATATATTTTCGCCTATAATTAGCAATGTTTCTATTCCTATAATGAAAATAAATTAGCTGGATACATTAAACCAGGCATTGATGCAACATATACCTGAATTTATAACTTCAGAAAGGCGGAATAGAAATTTCCGCTAAAATATCCAAAATCGATCGTTTGAGGACCGACTTGTTTACATGTGTTACAAGCTAAAAATAGCATTTTCGGTTTTCGATATAAAATATTTAAAGTTGGCGTGTGTTGGCTTTTTAATCGTTTTCAAAGTTGTATTTTTCGATGGTTTTGATTATTGAACAAGAGAATGACGTTCGTTGATTATTGATAATTGATAAAATATCGGTGCAAATGATGTAACGATTAATTACACTTGCTCACTTTGATGTTATCTCGTCGCGTGCAAAAAAAAAGAACCAAAAAACTTTTGTAGACAAATACTGTATCCTGAAACGCAATTTCTGATGTAACAATCGCAAAACTACTGCACAAATCTTGGTGCAAAATGATACCAATCTCGAATAACCATGCATATACTCCAGCTAATCAAGATGCTTTAATTTAATTAAAGCTATATATTGAAAATGATAGACCCAGACAATTACTCAAAAATATATAATCCTTATAGTGAACAGAAAGCGTCACTGTATGCAGTACATGATTGCTGGGGAAAAAACAATAAATTAGCTATTGTTTTGGTTGATTAAGCCAAATATGATTTTTCTTCAAAAGATATTTTCAAAACTACAACATGTACTATATAAATGTAATTAAAATTTGCATTTATGTGCACTTTAAATAAGCTTCACTTTATTCCATTAAGTTTTGAATAAAAGTGTTTTGTTTCGAGTTGTTTTTATTCAACGCAATAATATGAGAAATTATATTAATATTTTCATAAATAAAAGGGAGTAGTCACGCATTGAACTACCCAATGATCTAACTGAACGTAATGGGTGCGCATGCGTGGTTCCTCCCTTTGGCAAAGACGGCAAACGTGCTCAAACTCTCTAATAATCAATTGCCATATTTTAGGAAATTAATATATTGCAAAAATGCTGAATTTTGGTTGATGACTTGTTTCATTTCAATTCAATTCAGGTGCAATTCAATTTATACGGTGCATATTTTGCAATATACCGATAAACGGTGCATTCTAGATAACTTTACTGTCTTCAATGAATGTACATTGTACAGCGCACACAAAAACAACATTTTTCGGTTGCAAATCGGCCTTTATCTTGCATGAATATGTAGCCCCATTGAACGATATCACACATTATCACCGCTTGTCTAACCAGGGTTCAAGTACAAATATAGGTTAATTGTCCAATGCACTTATGCTACGCAGTGGGGAATTAAATTAAACGCAATATAGCCCCGAGCACAAAATCAAAAGTAAAAAACACGAATCCTATATTAGCCCAAGGAAACAAGGACAATAAAAACTACTTTTTTAGTGCTCGCACAATACGTTTAGCAGTAAAATAATCCGCTTGAAACCAGAAAAAAGACGTTAAAGTTTAACGTACTTAAGGGAAGGCACCTATTTAACTTGGACAGTTACGTAAGCATTTCTTCCTAATCAACAAAAGGGGTTTCCCGGGATTTCCCCACTTTTTTTTTGGAGTTCGTTCCTACTTTGTCCACCTGACCTTATATTCTCCTTGGTTTGCAATCAAACCTATGTATAGGAGCTGGTCATTGATAGCGGTATGTAGAGAGTATGAGCCTGTCAACTTTAGCATACGACCATTGATTTGTACTACCAATGAACTAACTACACGTTACGTCATGAGCATATTTCAAACGATTTTATGCAAATTCGTTTTTAGTTCAAATCAGTGCCCTTCCCTTCTCAATAATTCCTTGTTAAATAAGTATAAAGGTCGTATGCTAAAGTTGACTGGCTCATACTCTCTAATACTGAACTCTCTAATACTGAAGAACGTCAGACGTCATACCATCGATGCAACAACACTTTGTTATTCAATATTTGTATATGCCGAATCACTCCAGCAAAATCAACAAAAACTTCAGTGCATGAACTAACATAAATGAAATTCTGCAGAGTCGCCAGATTAAAATGACAAATAACATGTTTGGAAATAAAATATCTGAATGTTGTTTTGTAACCAAAGTTAAAGTTTTTGTATTTATATTAACTGTTGTTGCAGAAAACAACTTTAGTTGAAAACATACAGTAGGTTATGGAAATTCGCCTATAATTAACCCTTGAATTAATTCCGTACATTTACTTTAATAAATTTTAAATAATTTTGGCAGGGATTGGATGCAACCAGACATTGAATAGCTTAGCGTGCTGTACACGTGGTGGCACTTGAAGTTTAACTTTAAAAGGATTAAGCAGCCTAATAAGGTTATAATAAAATTCTGAAATTCTATTCAGTTTTCCCTATTTATAGTATAATGGTGTCACTTTATCCCATTAATCAAACGTTGCTTTATTAATTTAACTATGATTGCATGATTAAAGTCACTAACGAGATCATTAATAAAGCTTAGGCGTCATTTAATGAACTCAAATTATGATAGTCCACACTCGAGCAGCACATGGTTTATATCCAGGTCCTCGAATAGATCCTGGTAACAAGGTGTCATTTCGTTTGTCTTAATTTGGACCTTACCCTGACATTTCAGAGTAGCTTGAGTCTTAACCCAAACCACCTCACCGAAAAAGAAAGTTGTATACAACTTTAAGTGAAACTTGTATGTGGAATGACAGAAATATAAAATTTAATTTGCTATACTGTAGTTAACCCTTTAATTACATCTCACAAGTGAAAAAATGGTTAAGTGACGCTTTATGACGTCATTTCGGGTGACAAAAAATACGTCATAGAAGTCGCCAAAGCATGATGTCATTAGACAATTTGAGCATGCCAACGTCTTCATACTTACCTTAACGTTAGAGGCGGGAAAGGAGCCACGCATTGAACTACCCAATGAACTAACTGAACGTAATGGGTGCGCATGCGTGGTTCTTCCCTTCCCGCCATTGAAGTTAAGGCAAGTATAAAGACGTTGGCACACTCAAACTATCTATTCTTTGGTCGAATTGCTACGTTGCACAAAATATGGGCAATTCCAGCATTTCATTACTTAAAGATTACGTATTTCTTGATTGGTAAGACCTGGGTCTCAAATTTTGAATGAAGACTTTGAATGAGGCATAATATTGTATACTGCAAATGCACAAGGTTCTATGCTCCCTTCCCATCTCGCCAGACTTGGACACCAGACCGTATCTCATTTATCACCAATTGTTTTTCCCCATGTATAATCACTCAAGCATCTACATACATGTAATTACGGGACTCAATTGTTACTTCGACCTTAACGAGTTCCGATTTGAAACAGTTCACAGCTGTGACGCACGTAAAAATGAAGACATTTTTGTGTGCAAATTCGATGGAATTACTACCAGTATGTCATAGCTGCCAAATTTCAGATCCGGATTTATAATGTAGCATATCCTTTCATCAGGTGAACCCTGCTGCACACGACAGTGGCATTTAATTAATTCGCAAGGGGTTTCTAGCTCCTATTAAAAATACCCACGATTTATTTCACTCACATCTGGTTGTAATTATGCAGTAAAAACCTGGATCAATTTAGTTTTTCATAACCTAGGAATATTTTATACCCATGCACGTTTGCCTAATGTAAATGATCCATATTCCGGTTCACCAACTTCAAATGACGTAGCACTGGGTGTATGAGGCTAGCTTAGCATTTCCAATATGGTCGCACCCGTTTACTCCAGTAGCGGCCATCTTTACAGCACTGATTAAAAGTTGTACGTCTTCTGAGTCAATACATGTTATGATTGGGAAAAATAAATAACTAATTCTATAAACTGTGCGCTGCCATGTTGGAAATCTATCTTATTTACATTTTAACCCTTTAAGAACTAAGGCACTGGTATTTTAATTCCCTTAAATCTAACCACAGAAATGTCAATTGATGACGCTGTATGAATATCTTATCTTTACACAAAAGTGGCGCAATGTTATTGTCCAATTACATTCATACAGAATTCATTCAATTGACCATTTGTGTGCAAATCGCTGATATCACTAATAGATTCGAAATTTCCGAAAAACAAAACCAACAAAACCAGGCCAGGAATTAAATACCTGAATTATAGAAAAAAAATAGAGAAAAAAATAACAACAACAGAAGGATCGATTAGTATAAAAAACATATGTGGAACTGGAACAAATCTAGCTGGTCCACGTAATTTCAGCCTTGATTGAATTATTTAAAATTTGACGAAACGACGTAACCTACATTAAATCGTCCGATTAGAATCGTCGGCCTTCAAATCAGCATGAAACGCTGAGTGTAATCGAGAGTTAATTAATTTGATCCTGTGGTGAACGCAACACTTTAGCCAAATAAATACCAGAAAGAACTGCTTCATCACAACGTCCCTGAAGAACATCTCAAAGCAACAAAATGATAATATAAAATAAAACACGATTAAAGTTCATCTAAGGTCAGCTCAACAATATATTCTGTTATCTCTGAAAATTTGCCATTTTTTTTAAATCAAAAATTATAAGGATATGTTGGTGTGAAAGTAACTATGATGATGGAGCAATGGCGGGTTGTCTTCTATCCTGAATGGAACAATATACTGCGGATAGTATTTAGGACACATCGGGACTAGAACATACTATACTGGCCCCATTAAGGGGTTGTCCCAATGGTCAAAAGTTGCATCGTTATAATGCAGTTTCCCATTTCGCCTACTCTCATCATATCCGTTTATAGAATAATTTTACGGTAATTTATTATAATATTGTTATAATCTTATTTTAAACCAGTTTTTGCATAACTTAACCTGTAAACAGCATGTTTTCATTATGTAAACAAAATGAACACGTGTTAATTAAATGTGGGCAACTGCATCGAGAACAGTATGGTTTCCTTGTTTTTCCTACAGAATACACAAGATGGGTTTCATTGATGCAGGTTAGGATTTGTTTTGTTTATCTAGAAAACTTGCTTTTGTATGACTTTTTCACACAATAGATTAAATAAGGGAAACCCAATTCAAAGGCTATACTGTTTTTCTGTTGAATTATGGACAAATCAAACCGATATTAAGTCTTTAATATCCGAATGAAATTATCAGAATTTAGAATGCTGTGTATATATAGACATACTTGTAAATAATAAAAAGCAGTTATTTGTATACAAAGGTTCACGAGGCTCATCAAATGTTTACACCCCCATATTTAAAAAAAAAAAAAAAAACTAAAATAATCATTAAAATTATATGGAACGTCGCATTATTTCACACCATTTTAACTTTAGATTACCTAATTAATATAAAAAATCGGGAAATCCTAACAAGGAATTCCAAAACATCCAATGACAGGTAAAATACGCCGCTTTCACACTATAGTTTCAATTTAGATTTCCTTACTAATATAAAAAACGATTGGGATTTTTAATCCTAAAACAACAGCGCATACATTTTTTATGAGCATTTAAATTATTTGTTAAAATTTCTATTTTTACATCCCATTGTTATCTTTTCAATTTCATTTCCAGTGCTTGCTTCAGGAATTCCGGAGCGTTGGTAGGCAACAGATATAATACGAGTAGATATGCGCTAACATTGACCAAATTTTGAACAAGCGAGTGTTCATAAATGGTGAACTTGAAAGTTTCACTGATATGCAACAACATTTCATTTTTGATCAGTGGAGCATGTTTTCGCCTTGCACAAATCTGTGCGTGAATTTCTCTTTCCTTGAATTTCACGGAGTATGCCTTAGTAAATAAACAAAAGGATTTTCGGTGTACTGCGTTCGATGATTGGCTTTTAAATACCAAAATACGTGGTCACAAAAAAATCGATCAGACCTATTACTAGAGGCGGTATTTTTTCGTGTGAAAAAATGCTGTTTTGATCTTAAATTGGAAGAAACCTTGAGTTTTTGTAATTCAAAACATTAGTATAGTAAATGCCGCGATAATGAAACAGTATATTGTTTATAAAAATTTCCATAGTTCAGTGAAAACCATTTAAAGCTTTTACAGTGCATTCCGGATAATGAGACCACAATAGTGACTGGTTAATTTTGGTATGTTACTATCTACGACATGACATATTTAAGTTGACTTTAGGACTAGGGTATTAATGAATGGTGAGCATGAAATGTGGTTATTTTATGAGGCAGATTTTTAATAGCTATTGCATTATCCGCAATGCAACATATTTGTTAACTACTGCTATATATAAACTCCGTCTAAAAACAATGCTAGTGTCACCATTACTAACTGACAATAATGGAAAATCTGATAACATGAATTTTATCCAGATCACACATCATTTTAACTCATTTGTATTTAAAAAATTACATTTTGCATGCAGATAATGCATGAACCAAACCATCATGGTAATCTATGGGTAAAAAAAAACTAAGGCAATATAAAAATAATTCATGCAGTTCCACACAGCAAGATTCTGAGATTCTTTTTTTTTTTGGAGTTAAGTTCCAATTACTAATATGAAAATAAAATTAAAAAAATACATAACTACATGAATTTCATTGACTTAAATTATAAACCAGGGTTTCCAAACTTTTTCCTAATTAACCAGAGAGTGGCAATTCAAGTTGATTCATCATCCGGTTCCTATTTTACCCTGATTCATGAGCGTTTAGAGATTTCCACCTGGCAGACGTCCTACAGACTAATTGAGACAATTATTACCGGGATTACCGATCTGATTATTTTAGGTGCAAACGGCGTTAATTGTGTCTGTTGTTTTTTAACCTACTCAATGTTCTCACTGAATCAGGTAGGAATTTCCGAGTTATTTTTAATGTATTCTATTTCAACCAAGGTGAATCATTCGTTGGTTAGGATGGGCGTTTAGGATTTTCCCAACCGCAACAGTATGTATACGTACGAAACACCGTTATTCGTATGCGAGTCTAAACGACAATTGAGTAATTAATCCTATTGATGTTAAAATGAGAAAAAAAAATTCCCCCATTGGCCATTCTCTCATCATCATCATCATAGCTATTATCTATGAGCATTCCAAATGCATTTCATAGATCCTTGATAACACTAAACAGGTTGGCAACAGTCGACTAACACGTGTATGGTGCTGAATTAAGTCAAGGATAACGAGTTGCAAATTTACTTTAAAAAATGGGGGAAAAAAATTGTAATCCTCTCGGGTAAACTTACTTTCAACAGGCCTAATTATATACAGGCCATTGTCTCGAATACAATATACATGTTCAGGCCAGAACGATGTTAACACAAGTACTTGTTTATTTAATGTTCCGTTTGCACAGATCTTCATCAAGCAAATCTGGAGATTAAGGTGAATTTACATTTTCCAAATGATTGCATTTAAAAGAATGTTTTACTTTAATGCATAAGTGAGTACTTAAAAAAAAGTTGTCAGCAGCTGTAGATAATAAATTTTTATCAAATTATGGATACAACTTTTTAAATTCTGTTTGAAGTGTTGCAAAACAGTGTATGCATGCATTTTGTTCAACTTATGACCGCTATAGCATCAGAAACGTCTCTTCATAGTCACAGAGATTAAATTTCCCTACATAAAAATGGTTGGTTACTCAGCCTGTGCAGTTTGTTGGGCGCAGAATGGCACATTAATGCACATTGGCTCAACATTGAGTACTCGGTCAAAAAGCATTAAAAGCATCTGATTAAAAAAGTACTGTCCAAAACACAGCAATGACATCTTTGACAACTTTTTGGTGTTTTAAATAAGGTCATAGCACTTCTCCTATGCCAGATGACACTAGAATTGTCCCATATTGGCACTTTAACAAATTATTCAGTTTCACGATTTAAAATTCTTCTCTCGTGCACACAAGATGCATTTTTATGTGTTTTATGATCATATGTAGTGACTTGCATTTTCAAACTTTTAAATAATATTGTTTATTACCACGACCATTGCGAAATCTAATTAAGTTTTTGCAATATGCCATACATAATAAACAATGCAGAAAAACCTAATCCAGGTTCTTTGTTCTACAAACAACCGTGTGTGGATAATTACACATCACATACGACTTAAGAACCATATCAGTAAACCATAGTAAAATGTTGAAAATAAAAATATGCAGTAGCTCCGAATTAGTAATTGGGAAATAATGCATACCATTTGCAAATGAAAATACTATAAGTTACAACTTTAATCATATTATACTCGGATTATATGCACTTATTTCAAAATTCGGGTATAAAAGTACATAGAGAATGCTTGTATTGTCAGAAAGATATTTAGACATTGTTACATTGTCATGTGTTTGGGAATGCCTTGGTCGTTGGTTATGCTCATATGTATATGTGGTTTTGCATGAGCTAAATTTTATTAGTACAACTTGTATAGTCTTGAAATGCACTTAATTTCATATTATATTTTTATTTTCCCGATTAGTGACCTTCGCTGCCTAGAATTTTATCGATAGCTATGCACCAAACATGAAATTAATCTCATGAAATAAATAATCATCCTTAACGACGATGTATAATATAACAGAAACAATTCTTCAAAACAAATAATAGTTGTTTTTTTGTTATCGGCAAACGTGTCATTGGCCAACATCCGTATAAAAGCACAAATAATAGTAACTTATTTATCACGACGGACAGCTCAAGGGTTATCCATTAAACGACGTTAATGCGTCATAATGAGATGCAACCTTATTATATATCATGTATTGATATATCTTATATTTTTTTTAAATGTCCGTGTGTAAGAGTGGGTAACACAGGTTATAAAACACTGGAACACAATATACCAAACCCAACATAATTCCAATGACATAAAGGGGAAATTTTCGTTGTGTTATACAATTTTGTTGAAGTATATCAGAAAGTTTCAAAATTCTGTTTTAACACAATAGTGATTTTCCATACTTTTGATTTCACAGAACACCATCCCATACCCGTATGCAGCACACCTGGGATCCCTTGTATTAATGTGCTGAAGTGCAAGGTTTGAAAAACGCTAAACAGTTTAAACAGTGCACATATTTTCACGTCCAACAAAAGTTAATAATAGGCATACTTGATGTATACGTCTTCAACATCTATTTAATTCGAGGTCTTAAGGCCTGAATAAAGATATCTACAATATCCCTCTTCAGATTATAACCCTCAAGTTAGTCAAGTATCTCTCAATTTCCCACTTTCAAATTCTCCCGTTTAGTAATGAAACACATGAGGTTATTGACAAGGTTATTTCATTATTCCTGCATGTCATAAAAAGCCACCAATTGTCTCGATGCAATTGGGAGAAAGCTATTGGTTAAAAAAAAATGTTCGATTTGGCGGCCATCTTGAAAAATCAAAACTCCCTTAAGCCATCAAGACACGCGATGATGGCACTGACCGGTACCGCGAGCAACTTGTTTATGTTTCTTATTCCCCAAAATGAAGCGTCTTTAACGCCAGAATAACAAATTCACGTGTTTACAAACGTTCGAAGGATAACAACCCTATACACAATAATTGGGATTTGTGCTTTTTGGCCACAGATGACGTCCATTAGAGACAACAAGAGATGTGTGGGGAAAACACGCTAAACGGCCACGCATAAAACGTGATGAGCCTTTTTCATTAATTTAATTAAAGGGCACAAACGCCACCCGGCTATTGACAACGTTATTGAAGGGGAAGAGGACGGAACGTGTAAATATGGCAATCAATAAAGGTATCGATTGTGTGGGGAGAGGTAGGAAAGGGATAAAAGACGTCAGCGCCCCTTTTCTGGTAAACACACATTGAGGTGCAAAACAATACGCACACAATAGAGCATAAGACGCAACACGACACAATTCTAAAAGTCGGCTTTCACTGTTTATGTATACAGATAAAAACGATTTTCTAAGAAAATACCCATTTGCAGGCGGGTACGTAGGGGTATGGGTAAATATTTTGACCGTAGAAAAATGACGTGGGCGGGAGATCAGTGTGACGTAATGAGAATAAGCTTACCTGAAACAGAGGTCTCTTGACCCATAAACATAATCAGGATGGATGTCCACGTCAAAATGGGAAATGTTATTATGCAAGAGAAAAATGTAGGAATGTGCCATTTGGGTGCTGTAAAAGTAAATAGGAGAAAGTAGTAATCAGAGTTGAGGCAATGGAAATTGTAATAGGTTTCACTTTTGAAATTACATTGATAAAATTCCAGCAGGTATACTACATTTTATTGTTGTTAACTCTCCATGGATAATATACGTGGAAAATAATATTGATTGCGTTAAACTTAAATGGCCAATTTTGAACTACCATAACTTTGTTTACGAGTAATACTTGAATCATAATTGAGAATAACAACATGAAAATAACATACTGTAGGCGTAATTTATTGCAACATTATAAAGATATGAAATTAATAATAAAAATATTTCAAGTTTGTTTTCGTTGTCATTTTAGTTGTGTGAACATGTTTATGGACCACATTTGTTTTTTTAAAAAAGAGCCACGCCTTATAGTGCGAAATTGTGAAATTTCACTTTTATCATCCTCTTAATTTATTACAGTGTATCAACCGCGAAACAAGTGTTGTATGCTTTTTTTAATACTGTGTAGTGTGCAAAGTTTCTTAAACTGACATTAGTCCAATGTTTCGGAACCAAGTGCCAACTTAAAAGGCTATATGGTGAATTGTATCGTGCGGTATCGTCCCAATTTGCCGACAATTTTGATCCATTTCGCCGACACATTGCATCGCTGAAATAATTTGGTCAGATTAAGGCAAGTTAGGCGAGAACTGGATTGACATAACTTTATAATAAAATTATAATAAATTATCCACATTTTTTTTTATAATCGAATATTTTGTGAATTGTTTACACCCTTTTTGGCTACAATTTTGGTCCAAAAATACACCCTGGAATCAGATTGAAAACTACTCTTAAGAAAACAAAATGGTAATCGAGGAAGAAAACAAACCTTCCATGAAAATAAAATGTTAATTAAGGGAACAAACAAAACTTCCATGAAAACAAAATGTTAATCGAGGAAGCAAACAAAGCGTCCCTACAAACAGCCTAATTTAGAAACTTGTTTTGTCTACGAACGACATCGCTAGGCTTATAATATATTTTACAAGCTTAATTCCTGGTAACGTATGAGTGTTCAGTAAAGTATCACGTGCTATCATGCATTTATCACTGTACACAAAAAATACACATTTGAGCCACAAGATGCCGTGTTTGGTGCGACAAGATCATGCATAATGCCCATTCGCCACCAGGTGGTGCGCAACCGAAAAAAAACCATAAAAGAGCTAGGAGAGTATAATGATCACGAAATGGATTTCAACCTAGCTGAAAACCGATTAGAATAGCCATTATGAAACTGCAAATGTGCATGTTCTGGTCTAGTTGTTGGATAACTGCATGGTAATGGAGTTTTGCAACATAAAACAATAAAATTCACTTTGATGAAAGTTTTTGCTTAGTTCCAAGCACTTCTCAAGAAACTCTTCTTGAGCACATGCACATTTACATAAATTACATCCAAATCGGTTTTCAGCTAGAATGAAATCCATTCAGTGACCAAGGTTTTTGCCTCGCGATAAGATGATGGGTTTTCATTGACAAATGACAAAATCTACATAACGTTTATTGTCAATTCACCTTGAGAGAAAATGTCTTTAGAGTATAAATACATTCCGATAAATATAAATAATGTGCTTTGTTTGCATGCAACCTTTCCCACAGCGATATCAATGCTCATCTGTTACCAGGATCTTCAAATTGGAGTTTAAGCTCAAGTGCTGAATCTTAAGCACTTCAGGCTGCCCTATTGGTCCATGTGTTGCCAGCTGCATACCTCATGCATGCTTATACCAAATTAGTATTCCCATCGAATTATAAAGGTTAACCAATGACTTTAAAAGTCATAAAACCCTTCGTGTTCGTGATGGCAACCATGCACGTGTCGGTCCAAAGATAATTTTATTGCAAAAAGCACGCATCGACGAATACATTAATAGTTGATTTAAGGCTAGTTAAAAGTCTATAAATTCAATTTTAAAAATAAACCAAGAGGATTTATGTATTTGACGTCACGCAGTTTTTTGGCTACCCAGCACGATTCCATGACTGCGAGCAACAGGATGGGATGGCGTTGTCATGGCGTCCTGGCATTGTTCGAAAGGTGGCCTGGCTATGTAATTGGGTCCAAACTTGCCTAAAATAGCGTTTCAAAAGCCCAGCTATAATTTGCTAAGACGATGTTTGAATTTTGCTTAGTTCCAAAGAGCTATTTTCAGCATCGTTCATTTCATTACTAAGCTTATCGCCTAGACTCAGATTTGCGTGACTCAATCTGCTGACGTCCGCGGTTTATGAGTTGCCCCTCAACACGCGAGTAGAACAATAGCCTACCTGCAACGTCTTAAGATGATCATACCTGCAATTTTGAAAACTTTCGGAGGATCATCATTTTATTGCCAATGTATATCTATATTTCTACCTTACAATATATAAAGTATATTTTCCCCACAGGACATCATATGGCTTCACAATATTTTTTTTTTCACTTATTCATGTGGTTTCTTTCAAATTTTTGTGAGCTTTTCATGATCCAACATCTGGTAAAATGCAATATGAAAGAACAACTTCGAAATTTATGTATTTATAGAGCTATACTAGCTCTAAAAGAAATTTTTTACCTATAATAAGCCTTACGAAATCGCTTAAGTTTTATATTTAAAGCATATATATAAATATTTAATCATTACAAAATAATTAAATATTAAAAAGGTATTTAATGCATACCATGTGCATTAAATCGTCATTTATTATAGAAAACTACACCTTTCAAGTCCTATCCACATCGGTGCAAACCCGAAACAAAAACAGTTTATGCAAACATGTTTGCTCACTAATTTCACCTCCAGAGGTTTCAGCTTGGGTTTCAGCAAACTTTTGGTGTAAACGTATGTTTTCAGAGAACATGTCGGTGTTCGCACAAGAGGCGATCTATATTAAAGGAAATCAATGTTTCAATAAACAAGTTTGCAGAAACTCTCTCTTTGTTTCGTGTTTTCTCCGGTGTGGACCGGGTTTTACAACAAGAGTCCAAAACATTGCATTATTCTAGTTTTAATTTATATTGTTAATTCTTAATGTCATTATTTATAAAATTACAATTATGCACCGTATACGAATAATCTTGAGTGATAACAAGTTTTGAAATTATAAACCTTTCATCATATTTGTTTGCTTTTGTATTGATACGTACAGGTATATCTGCTATGACAGCTGAAGGAGAGTTGTAAAGAGAAAATGATTAAGTTCTACACAGCTGGCTGTTATTACGTAAGCAAATATGGTGAAAACGTATTAAAAAACGCAATGACCCGCATATTATTAGTTACGGCCGGGAATACCAGTTTCTAGGGAGTTTCGTGCCGATTTACACCGGTAAGAAAATCTGGGAATTCAGGGCATGATGGTTAGGAAATTTGCATGGAAACAGAACTAGAAGTACAGAGTGTATGCAACTGATTGCAAAAAAATATTGGAATTATTCGAAAAATATAGAATATATGATACGATAGTATGCCAAGCGAACATAATACCGTACCCATGCATTCTCATAATAGTTACATCATCCTATACGAGTCACCTTAATGATTAGCGTGGGAATATTCCCTACCTTTCCAAATGCCTCCCTTGCCACGGGCAATTTTTATGTTGAATATTTTATTGCATTAATTATTTGGTGGAATCTTACCTAATTAAAGATATTTTTTTTTAAAGTCAAAATTTGTTCTAACCGATATATTTTCATACTAATGTAATGAGTCTCTAATATTGGAATGTAATAAAGAAATAATGAAAAATCATATTTTGAATAAAATACCTTGCTCTGTGATGAACATTTCTAAATTTTTTTCTATTTACAATTAATATACCCACTCCCAAACTTAAGGGGCACAGCGTTACAAGATTGGTGGCTTCTGGAGTAAGAGGGCGCGGCCATGTTGGAAATGCGATTTTAAAAGCACAGTTCAATATTTTAAACTAGGTATGGGTTCACATGTCAATCTAAACTATTTTTATAGCTATAGCCTTCAAATTTCGACATCCCTTTTTCACTACAAGATATTTTAACCCTAATTCCAAATACACTACAGCATAGTCAGTCTATACAAGACCATGTTTTAGAGGAAAAGGACGCAGCCATCTTGAAAGTGAACATTGGAACATGAACAAATTCGCGCGCTGCGTTTTAGCAGAACTAACTGTATTACGTTATCAAAGGAGTGACATCTATCACTTCACTCTCCATTCTAATAAAGTACAACCAAATATATTATTTATTGATTTGCATTGAGTGTACGGATTTTTATTTTAAAACCTCCATTCCTTCATTTCAAAGTTGATAAAACAAGATGGCGTTTTACATATAGTATATGACTTTTCTTCATACTCTTAAATTTTAGCACTTAATCTATCCTTGTGTGGGAGGGTTGTACATACATTCAACCCTTGCTACAGCACCAAACCAGACTGATCTTCCAAGATCAATCAAAGCTTCTAAAATAAACCAAATTCTGTGAATCAATCTTCGTCAAACATAACCTTTCAAAATTTGGACAAGATGCGAGTAAAGGGTTGATGTCATCATTCGATTCCAAAAAAATATTTCGGTTGGCAACAACATGTCTAACACAAAGTGCAGTTCACTTCCCAGAATTTCTGGGTCATAATTTAATCGCAGGTGGTGGGTGGGCGTCTGTAAAGCTTAATTCTGTTGCGCCAAGTATATAATCAACGACTCATTGGTTCCGTTTTCTCACGATGTTAACATTATCAGTCCATGGTTTCGCATTGTCGTAACACTGCACATTTCTCATATGTTACCGACAAGTAAAATATTTAAACAGCTTAAATTGGGTGATACGCATTAGATACATACGCCCTTTGGCCGTGGATCACACAAGTGATCCTTGTATGTAAAGAGGATGAAAACAAAATTAGCGTGGGTCGATATCTTACAAAGGAAATTGATGGTAAATGGAGTCGAAATCGCCAAATTACTACATGCGACGTAATCGAGTGTCAACAAGGCTGTGTCTGTTTATTTTCCTACCCCACGAATATGACGTCACAACAGGGGCTCCAGGCAAGCATGACGTACAGACACCCGCAGTGCCTAGGCTAGACGCATGCATGCACTACGAACTTGTATCGTTCGTCAAGCTTCATTGTTGATTTTATTTGGCCTTTTGAAGCAACTGAATACATAATAACTACATCGGTTTTTAAAATTGCATGTATGAAAAAGTAAAAATCCCTTCGCAACAATGCATTGAGATCGGGATGTTGGCAACGCTGCACCAGACACTACACTATAGCGCCATGTCTGTATATACAGTATAGTACAATGGAACCCATGCCGCAAATGTGCAATTAACCGGTTTATGCAATTATCCGGTCACAATTCCATACAAAAGTTGTATATGGGGCTTGCAAAATATGTGCATTTATCCGGTGCGCAATTAAGCGGGTTCGACTGCATTTACAGTTGCTTTAATAAAAACAGGGTTTTATATATGTATACTGTAGGGTTATATATAACACTACGTGCAAATATTATGTTCAGTAGAACCATGTCAATCTCAAATAAAAGGGCATTTAGTAAAAATGTATGGCGACAGCTACTTAATACAAGGATGATAGCTACACACTTTATTTTACGATATTGTCACTGTATTTTAACCTTATCAATCATGTTGTTATCACATTCGTATATTGATTCTATAAAGGAATCCAATATACTTATTACAGGTTAGTTAAATAAGGACCTGTCAATTCGTTAAATTTCTGACAAGGTTATTTACATTTACTTTTGATCTATAGTCGGGCCACCATTAATCAAAAATTATGAAATATTTGATCTTATTTTTTTTTTATTTTTTTATTTTTTTTAACACAGTTTATAAAGTAGGTGCATGAAATGCTAAAACATTTTAAAGACGATTTTATTTTAACAATTACGTGTAAATGCGAATTTGTAAAAAAAAATGGTTTTCTCCTAATGTGAATTTATTCGTTAAGAATTGTAGATAAACGTGGAGATAATTTCCAAGTCTTTTCACATCACGTTTTTAAACTTTTTTTGTATTTTTTAAATAAATATGGAAATTTTGTTTCACCTGTTTCGATTAAATCTCCAATTAACGAGTTTGTATTTCACAAACATTTCGATAATGCTAATTTTTAAAATTGGCGTTTTTGACGTAAATGGAGCATATTTGTAACGAAACAGTAGATTGGTTTAGTTTTCATCTTGTTAATTCATTGCAAAAAGGACATTGAGGATTTAAATTATACGAAAATATTGCTATATTGTAACTTTGCTGCTCATTAGATAAAGATTGCCTTTGGTGAAATACTCTGAGCGTTATAACCTGCATTTAATTGCCTATTAAAAGCGACTAGAACTTGTGCAAAATAACCTTTGGAAATAACGTGTTATAGGTTTGGAAGTTTTTTCTCAGCATATAGAGGTTATTGGTACAATTTCGATTAAAAAAAAATACTCGATCCTGTCATAAATAACACCTACGAGTGAAAACCAATACACCAAGGAGCATTTTTCAAAACTAACTTTGCAGATTATCACCATCTTTAAAAAAAAACCAAATTCATTCTGATAATCGATTTCATTTTCGTGCTTTTCGCTCTAGTTGTGCTGTTTGCAGAAAAAAAGCTACTTTAGCACACACGACCGTTAGTGTCCAATGGACATTTGTACCATTTTCCCATTCGCCAAAGCGGTTTAATGAGACGGATAGGTGTCAAAGCAGAAAATGTAGGCACCCTACGGATTTATTAAATAAAACACGAAAAAGGGGCATCTAAATATAGTAATGCAGCTCTTAATTACTACATTGGAGGCCTTCTCTTGAGTGCTGTATTGCAAAAAAACAAAACAGATGTCATGCAGAGGCATACCAGAATGCACCTCTAGGGTGTTAATGCGCGCACAATATGGTGTTCTGACGTCAGAACGTTAACAGAAACAAACGTGTTTGACGAAAGTAAACAAACGCGTGTGTTTACTGTTAATACGGTTATCACTCCTCTCCATAGACACAGTGTAAAAAGAGCACTGGTCATACGACGTTCCCATAACCGAACAGTTAACTTTAACGGCGCTCCTTTATTGCGAAAATATACACGACGCCATATCTGCGATGACGTTTTATGGGCATCATAACGCCGCGATAAACGAGCATTAATGGCGGCAAGACGAGGCACGTGACTAACATCGATCTGTTGACCAATCAGTATTCTTGCTGCCCACTGACCGGTGGGAAATCTTACGTGCGTTTTTGTACATCTGGTAACACTCGAAATAAAACAATCAGGTTTTATAGGGAATTATGATAAGCTTATGGGTATAACTTCAGGCAATTACTAACAAACAAACAAAATCCCATAAATGGTCATGGAACCAAAGTTATGACTTCACTTCCGGTACGCCATAATGGCTGTCAAGAAAATATGGCTATGCTAAAAAAAGGGTTTTTGTTACTTGCTTTTTTTGTAACCTGGCAGCAGTCCATTTTGTATTGGATTGGAGTCTGCCTTGGATTGCTAAACTCCTTGTCTCTTTTATTGAATTTATGGTAACAACTTTTTATAATGTTTGGGCACACTTTGCTGACAAAATTTTATAGTATGATTTTATTATAAATTTACAGCCTAACCAAAAATCTGGAACCACTTTAATGGGTAATTGTCGGCGAAATGGGATGCACCTTTTAAAGTCAAAATAATTTGATTTGCTATTAAAATTGCTTCCTGTAGACAATTGAATTACAGTACAGTCATTGCCTACAGTACAGTATAGGCACAAACATCGAGTAAGAAAAGTTCAAACGGAAAATTTTCTTTAAAAAAAACATAGAACATGACTGAGCAAGGGAAAAAACCCAGATTAGATATCCAGAATCTTAACTAAACAACAGTTGCTTGTATTGACAAAACAAACTTTTATATACGCTGAGCAAATTTTTTCAAAGGTTTGGGCCCATTTCGCCGACAAAATGTTATATGTTAATTTTACAGCCTAACATAGGGCCTGGAACCTTTTTAATAAGTTGACGTCGAAATGGAATTGGACCTTTGAAAGTGAAATTTATTTCAATTTAAATTAAAATTGTATATTGTACTAGTTAGTACGCTCGGCACAAACTATCGAGTTACAAACGTTAAAACGGAAAATTTTCTTAAAACATCAATAAACATGACTTAGCAAGGAAAAACCCTCAGATTAGATATCCAGAATCATAACTAAACAACAGTTGCTTGTTTATTAGCAAAACAAACTACAACATAGCTTTGGGATGAACACACACTTGCTCTGAGCTACAATGGTGTTTGCGTTGATGACTCCATGCATTTTTCAGCTTGATTTTTGTGTTTTTTGATATTTCAAAATCATTTTAACCGCAAAGATTTCCAAAACCACCCTAAAATCAACACTACCTACCGTCCTATCCTATAAATATTTTTTAAAAACATTGTTTTCGAATTTGCTCTTTGATTAGCAAAAAGCCTAAAACATCGATATGTGTACATATAGACAAAAAAATACGGATGACAACTTTGTTTGCACAATGAATATTTTGGGAATTTTCTTCGTAAGTGATTTCATCGGCTGAATTTCTGAGCATTCAGTCAAATCTTGATAAACAACTTGATTCATATCGCCATGCAGAATGTCACCAATGACTTCAGCCGAGTAGGCAGGCTATCACAAGTATGGCTATTGTCAAACACTTTAAGTTAATGCCAAGGCTCATACTCAAATGAGATTAGCTCTTGAGATAAGCTGACCTTTAGTTATTAGAAAATAATTCTATTCAAGGTAATAGGGCAGGTGTCGTAAGCAAATGAAAACTGGCCCTTATATTAAGTGTTACGCCACGAAAAGTATCACGTGGCACTTATTGTATTGCATTAATAGGGTTATTTACTGAAACGAGGTTTTATAAAGGAAATGAATGTCCCTTGACTCCCTCACGCCTTAACGTTAACCATAACGTTAGAGGCGGGAAGGGAAGAACCACGCATGCGCACTCATGACGCTTAGTTAGTTCAGACCGTGGCTCCATCCTTCCCGCCTCTAACGTTAAGGTTAACGTTAAGGCGTTGGCTGACTTAATAGAGAGTTTGAGCAGATTAATTTATGCCTATATGAAACTAAAATTATTGCGAATCAACCACATGTTTTCCCCATTCAAATACATGGGTAAATGTGCTTTATTTACCACACCTTCCTTCTTCAAAACTTACTTTTGATAAGAAAATTGATAACAAAAATAAACCAAATCTAACAACTTGCTCTGCACGATGACTCATACGATTGAGTTTTGACACTTTAATTTAGTGAATTTTTATTTTATGATAAATTATTATCATCATTACCTTTGTATAACAATTTGTAGAAGGGTTTTTCCCGTCCATGACTGAAGCAATTAGAGAATAATTCTCAACAACGATGCTGGTTAAACCTGCCGTTATGAGACAAAAAACGTGAATAATTGAAAACGGGTTATTATAAAACATGAAAACACACCCGCAAGGAGCTGGAAAACCCCTTAATGAAACATTAACCAAAGTAGAATTGTATACTAATTTA
>JAUJYV010000769.1:0-28532 GCA_033995625.1 Ophyiulus pilosus
GCCACTCCTGCCGCCAGCGCTGATCCTCGTTATCGTTATCGTTATCGTTATCGTTTCGTTAACGTTAGAGGAGGGAAATGAAGAAAAACGCATGCGCACTCATGACGTTCAGTTACTTCATTGGGCAGTTCAGTCCGTGGCGCCTCCCTTCCCGTCGCTAACGTTAACGTTAACCTTAACGTTAGCGGCGGGAAGGGAAGAACCACGCATGCGCACTCATTACGTTCAATTAGTTCAATCCGTGGCTTCTCCCTTCCCGCCTCTAACGTTAAGGCGTTGGCTGGCTCAATCTCTCTATTCTCTCTATTATTACGATACATTATATTAGAGAAATTTAGCCATCCAACGTCAGCATACGACATTTATACTGATCTTACATGGAACTTTCGGGAAGGGAAAAGCATTTATTTGAACTACCAATGAACTAGATGTAAATGAGGTCATTTTACAAGTTTCCATTTTTAAAACCCTATATTTTTGGCTGATTTTGTGACTTTGAGGGAACATGAAGTGCATACTAGAGAGTTTGAGCCAGCCAACGTTAACGAAACGATCAGCGAAAACAGAGATGGCGGCCCGGAATGGCATTCGTATACCATGCTTCGCTTAGGGCCGTCCTTGACATTTCCGCCCGTCAGCGCAGTTTCTCGTTATCGTTACCGTTATCGTTTTGTTAACGTTGGCTGGCTCAAACTCTCTATTTTTAACCACTTTGAACACAGTAAAAGTTCGCGAAATGGCAACGCGAAACTCGTTTCGTACGGTCAAAAGTTTGGGAATCAGTCCAAACAAGTTTTCTGGCGGCGGTAAAAATGCCCGGTTCCAAAGTTTAATCTGGTACATTTACGACAGGTGTTCTACAACACAGTTACACAGATGTTCAGTACATTCAACAAAACTGTTCCCGGAATACACCAACCATTCCTTCAACTAATGGGTTTGTTGACCACCTGACTGCTCAACTTACCCAATTTTTTTACTAATGTGAATTTAGTTACATGTCCAAATGAGAAGTTTGAAATCTCCGATTAAACTTAACGCTTAGTTTAATCTCAGAACCGAGGTAAAAACTGCGTGACAAGCTAAAAAGTTTGCCCCTTAGATTTACCCTCAACTAAAAAACAGAAATACAATCCGAAAAGTTCAACGGAGGTCGCCCTTGAAGAGCGAAGGCAAGTTTGGCTAGCAAATGGCAGCCAGCTGCGACTTTTCTAGTTATTTGTCAGCGTTAATCCGTTGTTAAATACATTTTCGATTGTTAAACCTGCTTAAATAAGACTTGAAAAAGTTTGACTTTTACCTGGAATGCCTCCTGCGATTTCCTCCCACTTCTGTTATGTGCTGGGCCACCGAATATCCAAAATAAGATCCGATGGTACCTTGCTTCACGATAGGCACTCTGGGCTCCAAATTAAAGCCATTTAGTTCACTAATCATGAAAAAAGTTATTAGAATCCATAAGAAACACGCGTTAAGCTGATCCATTTTGAGGTCGGAGTTGCTATTGCACCGAATGGGCAGTAGAACAAGACGCTTTTCAACCGTCCTCGATCGGTATCCTAGCTCTTTTGAACACTACAGCTACCATCCATTTGCGCATGAAGGCATGCTTTGACTGAGTAGGACACGCGTCATTACAACAACGCCATCTAACGGATCCTCTTCGCAACATGGGCATGCTAACCCTTATTTAGCATTTCAGGCTTCTGTTAACATTTTTTGCTATTTTCTACAAGAAAAGTCAACAGAAATACCGTCGAATTAGTATATTCTAAAACTTCTTGTACAACGTTCTATATACAGATCTTTAGATTAAAACGGTAATTTGCATTCAAAATGGCGTAATAGACTAACGATAAACAATAATTTTTTATCCCTGATAACAAAGCCCCTACTGATAATTTGTATTAGAAAAATACACTGTACTTTAGAATTATTCAAGACTATTAGTAAACACAGATCTGTTTTAGCTTATAACCTACATTTTCTAAAATTAAAATAAAAAATAATTTTGCCAATTTGGGTGATTTAAGAATTTTATTGGCGCCATCTAAAGACGCTGTAGCTAAAGGGTTTGCGCAACAGGTGAACCCCACGCAGAATGGCACCTATCGTGTGTTTGGCTCTTTTTTAACAGTAGTGTCATCTAGCGACGTTTAAATGAAACATTTGATAACCAAAAAATTGTGTTTTCGAGAAATTTTGCGTTAACAAATTAAACATGCTGTCTGGTTTAGTAAAGGAACATCAGGCGAAACAACAGTTCAGGAAAGAAGAGCAAGGTAAGATATAGCACACACAACCGTATTTATTCAGCTGCTTATTCAATTCTGCTTCGAAATAATTGTAGAGAGAAGACGAAAGGAAGCAGTAGTAGCTGCCAGTACATTGACACATGCCTTAGTAGATCATCTTAATGTAAGGTACTAAGCTCTTTTTTACATTAAAATTAAGGCTCTGGTCACCTGGTGTTGTCAACCAATTCACTCAATGTGTCATGATATCATTAAACACCTAGACAATCTGGGAAAGCCTGTATGTAATTAAATTGCATTCATTGAAACCATTTAAATATGATTACAGGGTCGCTCAAGCTTATTTAAACCAAAAGAAATTAGATGCTGAGGCAAAGCAGTTACACATCAATGCTACACAATTTGCAAAACAGACTGTTCAATGGCTTCACATGGTTGAGAATTTCAACCAAGCGCTAAAGGTGTCGTTGCAGAAATGATTTATATTAATATGCTGCCTATTTAACTTAAGATTAATTGGTTTTTCAACTTACCCTATAGGAACTGGGAGACGTTGAAAATTGGGCTCAAAGTATAGAGGCAGACATGAGGACTATTTCAGGTGCCTTGGAATATGCATATAAAGGTAACTCGTCGACTGCGTTCTGTATCATTGAGCAACAAACTTCATTATGGCCAGTTATCAACCAAATGCATGATGGCTATGTAAAATTTGAAAGGAATCTTTGAAGTTCGCTATAATTTATTTTGCTTCCTCGGTGCAAATTTAACTTAAAACTAACCTGTTCTATATATTGTTAACCGATTTATTGGAGATGTCCAGCTCTTCAACCGTGCTTTATTTTTTAGCTGGACAGGAGAATACATCATAAGAGCGTGTTAGAACAATTTCATTCGGAGAAAAAATAGCACACCTGGAAGTTTGGGCTGAAGTCTGCAATTACGTTTCCACGAACTTTAGATTGGACCATTCCGAAATACAACCTATAAATAAAAGCAAACTCGAGACTACGTTAATGTATTGCACAGAATTTTAATTGTGCTTTTCATTGTCATTTACAGAAGTTCATTAAATGTGAAATAAAAAATGTGTATGTTACGAAATCGTCTTAACACTTTTCTTTTTTAAAAAAAAATGCCTTAAAAAAGGCAAAGTTTTGTCAAACATTTTTACACACAAAATAATGGAAATGATATCCATTTATGTAAAACTCAAGCTTCCATTTGAAGTTCTATCTGCATTAGCAAGATAGATGGGGCAATATTGGATTTGTATTTTGAATCAAAAAGCATAATAGAAATGCAGATAAAAACAAATGAATAAAATTCCAACATAACTGCATGTGGTTGCTTGTTTGTTAAGGGTTTTAGCGATGTAACAAGTCCAGCTTGAGAGTTACCCGCACTTTGTGTCCCTTGAGATGTCAATTGATCTGAAGCTTGACTTCCTTCCACGATGCTATCAAAACATGCTCAATTTAAATTATCATGCCAAAATGCAATTTCATATGATGTCACACCATCATAATGCAAAAAGATATTTTAGAATTTAGAGAATATCAACCAACAGTTTGCTGTCAATTGATACTGAAGTAAATTTTTTGCTCAATTCTTTTGCAATTTTGCAAATTAGAGCAATATCTGAGTTTTTAAATCGGTGGTTTGTGTGAGGCAACATAAATAGGATCTTGTCATAAAGTGTTGGTACCTATTCATCAATAAGCAATTCTAAATCTTCAATTTCTTTTTCCACCTGGTCTCTTCTGATGATTTTTTCAAGCTGATCTTTGTCCGGATTTTCCAATTCTCCAGACTCAATCTTCGATTTAAGCGCATCGATGTCCCGGAGTTTTTTCTTCAGATTTTTTAGTCTTTTGATTGGATCGGTTGCTATGGGCTGGGTGCCAGTTTTCTTCTTCTGAAGACCATCAGAAATCTGAGTGTTATTTAATTTGTCGCACAACTCTTTGTTCACCTCGCTGTTTTGTGACTTTTTCTTTTCTTTCTTTTTTGCACTCTTCTTGGCAGCTTTTGATAAGCCCACTATGTCCTTCGTCTGAGGCGGTTGACTCATTTTCACTGAATCTTCCCTACTCATTCCCACCGGAAGATCGTCGGGCCTACCCTTGGCCCACTGTTTACCTTTACTTTCGTACCTGTAAAAATAAGAGAGAGCTTTATAAAGTGGCACGTACGTAAGGGAAACTTGTCTATCTAATGTATTTGTATCAGGATCGTAGCATTTGTCTTAAGTGTATCTAATTGCTTAAGCAAAGGTACTAACAAAGGTATTTGTAAGCCAAATACTTACAAAGGTACTTCTTCTTGGGGCACGTATCCCTCCTTAACACGACGTGCTTTTCTCCAAGTTCCATCTGGTCTTTGAGTGGCAGGGATAAAGGTAGCTCCTAAATAAATACAATACATTAAATTACTCTAAAGTAATGCAACGTGCATGCGGATGAAGAGGCAAGTAGTTCTCGTGAATTATTAACGTAATTCAAGCATGGTTATTAAGCGTGTTTCAAGATATAATTTTCTAGAAACCTAATATCCTTATTGATTAATATGTTGTACATTACCTGATTCATCCCTTACGTACATAGAAGTCATTATTAAAGTAGATATTAATAAAGAAATTTACGAAACTCCGTGCGAAACTACAAGAACATCATCCTAATGACACGAGGTAGCAACGGCGCTTCTATTTTATCTAAGCCGGCAGCCGACACGAGGTAAGCCATCATCACGACACATAAGCCGAAAGGGGGCAATCACATATTACCTCCCAAGCCTTCGATTATGCGAATTATTCAAAACATGCTTAATTTTTAAATCCACGTTCTATTCTAAACAGTTTTCTCATCCAATAAATAAAAAAAAAAGCCAAATGACACAAGAATTTTATTTAATTATTTCTTACGATTTTAAAAAAACAAGTCCTTGGTCAATTTGTATTGACAATCGAGCCTACATTAAAATTAATCAATTGCATTAAGCCAGAATTCCCAATCAAGTTACGTACAAAATCACACACATATACGCACTAAAAGTCAGCTAGCAATCTCGAGAAAATCTTCAAAATCCACACTAATACATTTAAACACATCCAGAACTAAATTTAGGCAGCTTGAAATATTCAGAAAAAGTCGGTTCTAGCAGTTTCAGACAGGCTAAAAGCAATGCAATCATTTCTATAGATTATCCAAAAATAATCGTTTTCCAGCACAAACTGTTTCGCCTTGGCCTCAAAAATAAACGGGGTATTTTGCCATGATAAAGCAGTTTGCCATGTTTGCAAGAACAACAAAAACTTTCAAAACTTCAGGGGAATACTTTTAAAGTCAGAAACATTCTTTTACTAACTAAATGAGTTTTTAAAAAATGACAAAAATGGAACCTTAAAACGAAAATAACAAATCTGAATGAACCTAAGAAAGATTATACCGTTGGGCTACAAGGAAATTTTTCCCTAAGTGTATCTGTATACTTAAATGGTAAAGGATTTCTTTACATTATTGTTTAATAATATAGATGGGAAAATTTTGCATCAAGAAATATTTGTGTTCTTGTGATCCCGCCAATTTCCAAAGTCGAAATTAATTTATGCTAAATGCTAAGACAGATTTTGAACTACGGTTATAGAAATGCTGGGCAGTACGCTTTAAAATCTTGTAGAATTTTGACGCCTTGCAAGTAGATGAAACACCACATTTCAGTTACGAATAATTTATATTTCGTCATCTATTAGAAATTTAATCACTAAAAGAGCACTTAAGAGTGTGCTGGGTGCAGAATCCTAACAACATAGATGGCATTCGAGGTCAATTTTAGGGATGCTTTGTATAAACGTTTTAGTAAACTTATTTTCCGTTTGCATATATGGATGAACGAGTATGAATCGAAGGAATGAGGCACTACTGTAAAACTAGGCCAACCTAAATAAAAACAATCACAGTTGAACATGATGGTAATACAACAAAATGGGATTTTAACTGAATTGAACATATAAGGTGCACTTACTTTCTCTGGTGGCATTGGTGGGCATCGCCAATTATAAAGATAATACTGAAGGTTCCCGTCGCCAATACCAAACTTCAGCTTTTGTAAAAATTCCTTATTTTCCATAAGGTCGAGAGCATTGAAAACGTCAAATCCGGCCTATTTACAACAGTGGGAAAATTATTTCTATCCATAGCTATAATATTTGGTTATAGCCCAATTTCAATCTACGGGACATGATACACAACAGAACGATTTGTATGAACTTACGTTTCTAGCAACTACTAAAGCATCCCCGATGAGATCTGCCCAAGGTGTCTTTGAGCTAACATTATAGAATGAATAGGCAGCCTTCAGTGACTTGTGAACAGGATGATGCATCACAGTTGATGGCAAGGTATAGAAGCTAACTAGATCCGTGATAATCCCATTGTTCTGCAATGAATATTCAAAACCGTCATTTAACTACCCATACTTTTATTCCGTGTAACGATCACCAAACTGTACACTCACTTCGACGACATAACAATCGATGATATTCTCACGAGGGCGGATCCAGTGGATGATATCTTCCTCGGTGAGGACGGGGGCAAGATCAAATTTGCCCAGATACTAAGAATACGAGAAAATATGAAACCAGGCCGTAATGCAAAAAAATTAAACGTGAAGCAGTAAAATAAATATTACGTCAGATAGAAGCTTGTGAACTTTTGGGATGTCATCTTGAGCTAGTTGTCGAAATCCTTGAACCTTCGGCATCTTAGAAAACGATTACCATATTAATAAATGCGAGTCAAGATGAAAGTGCACTCTGTTACTTAAAAAATGATTGTTGCAAAAATACTTCTGGCAATTTGTAGAGCTTTAATGTCCTCTGCATCGTCATTTTGTGACTTAGATGGGAAAATTTAACATCAATCAGCTTTCTAGGATTTAATGAGCGATGCCAGTACCTGTACAGATCAATTTGTTAATAGATTGAAAAAAAAAATGAAATCTAGCCTATTTTCATAAGCAAGCAAACGCCCTTACCTACAGCTTCCTACAGGTTTTGGAAGCACGACCCCTGCTGTGTAAACAGCTTGAAAGATACCTTCGAGATTAACTCTACGAGTAATTTCCCGAATTAGGACGGGTGCTACTCTTTTGGACCTCATCTTTTTATGGACGCATAGAAAATTTATTTCCACCATTTTCTGCTCACTGTTTAGAAATAACAGAAGTTTTAATATTTAAAAAATTATACATCTTCAAGCATATAAACCAATTAATTCACACTCACTGGTTATAAACTCTAATTGTTGCGGGGACAGCGCTTATGAAACCCACCAATTTGCCACTTTTGGTAACACGCACTCCAACATGCCATTGCTTAAGCCATCCAGGAGGTTGCAAGGCCCTGTACAATAAAAAGAAAGATTCAATTCCGAATTGCACAGTTGGAACAATAAGAATTGTCCGGTAATTGCATAAATGTAATTACCAATGCAAAAATTCAGGCGAATAATCAAATCTGAACATGTTATCATCATCTTCTACATAATTTTCGTTAAGTAGTTGATACAGTTCCTGCAACTAAACAGATAAAGAGAGTTTAAAACAGATAGCCAATCACTTATGAAAATGAGTTACAATATTGTGCGTCCAAGATTACCACAGATGTAGCATTGATATCCAAAGTATCCCAATTGAAACCGGTAGGCAAAGAATACGGCTCTTGTCTCAATTCTTCCAGAGGTTTCTCTGGTTCAATTGACTCATTGCATGAGATATCTTCATCTTGAATGAAGAAGAAAAAACAGCGTAAAAACTTGCACTAGAATTATGCGATTTCACGATTTGGGGCTTACACAGTAAACTGATTTAAATTACCTAGCCTTGGGACAGGTTGAGTATCCCAAAATTGATATTGCTTTCTCAACGCTTCTTCAGGAGTTTTTGCAGGTCCCTGATGAAAATTTATCATTTCCAGAGCCTTTTGAAGGTCTGGAAGTTTTGATAACGGAATCCCAGCATTCTGAAACCCAGCATGCCCAAAAAGGTATTTAAATTACGCCAAATAACACAATCGATTTTCTGATTATTTCGCATTAAACAAACAACTTTGAGTTACCTTACTATCAGCATTTTCGTCATCCTCGCATTCCGTCTGGGTTACTTTCGTTTCTTTATCTTTATGGCCTTTCTTTTTCTTCTTATTTTTATTGCGTAGGCCTTTTTCGTCACTGGGGTCAAACAATTGAATTTTACTTCAGGATAAACGATTTAACTGCTTTGCTCAAACCTCCTTATTTTAAATAGTTACGTATTAACATAATGAATCGATTTTAAGGCATATTTATAAGAGTAATTTTGGAATACTATCGAAATGACAACAAAAAAATAGGATTGAGCAATGCATGTGAGCTAACTACCAAGTCTTCAAAATACATTTTCCCGTTTATATTTAGTCTTCTAACCATAAAATCATGCTTGTGAGCGCGTAAGAAGTATTACTTACGATTTGCAAGCATCGTTTAAATGCTCGTGATTAGTATTTTCTGAATGGAAATGCTTTTCTGAATTGCAGCAAGAATGCTTTTCTTTCTCATGTTCCGCCATTACCGAGATTAACGGCGAAATCGACTCTGTATCGATATAATAATATCGGAATATTTTCTTTGTATAACGAATGGCGCTTCTGCTAATCACTTTCTGACCTTCTTTTAAAATAACATAGAAACTGCATTTTAAGCGGGATATTTAAAATTGGATTCAAAATTAAAAGAATTTTTTTTTAAAAGAAAAGCCAGGAAACGATTTGGATACGGCAAATGTAAAGCATATAACCTAATAACCGAGTTGTATGAATACCTTTCATAAAGTTCATCCACAGCATTATCAAATTAAGGAAAATAGGACGAATACAATTTTAGAAAAAAACCACCACGACGTGATATTAATAAATTTAAACTATCTTAACTATTCATACAACAAACCCACTTTCCTAATTTGATCTTGACATCAAATAAGGACTATCGCTTATTAAGGGGCCATCCATACTTAATCAACGACATAAATTAGACGTAACTCTTGATAAACAGCACTTAAATAAATTTGATTTTGAAATTATTTTGGTATAAGTAGTATTGTTCTTTGTATCCGTTCTTTTAAATAATGTATTGATAGTAGTGTTGTTGTTGTCAAAACTACATGACGTTCAATATGGACGACCCAACATATATGAGGTTTTTTCTTCCAATTTTTAATGTTTTGAAAGCAGGATCACGAAGATAAGAATCACTGTAAAAAGCACACTTTTACGACTTTGTAAAAATGTATTAAAACAGCCGAAAATTGTCTTCGGAACGATATCCAGGACTGCGTTGGTTCTCCTTTTCCTTAATGTTTAGCCAATAAGCAACTTAACTGCTCAATAATTACACGTTTTTATCGCACCTAGATCCAAATGAAAGGCCCGGGAGGGCCCTAGGTTCGATTATCTTTTTTCAAAAAAATACAAGTTCTAAAGCAGAAATGGATGTAAAAGCTATGTATTTTCCTATTCCCCTCCCCAAAAGCTTCTGCTTCTGCTGAAACCTTCAATTGCCAGCTCGTAAATCATTTGATTAACTAGGAATTTGTGTTAGACATCGGAAAAGACCAGTACGCTATGCCATTAAATCCTCGAGATACCACCACCACATCATCTCTTTTTTGCAAAAATGATTAGCTGTCAAAGAAAATTTATGAAAGTTTTTTTAAGGAGACGCCCTTGAGTTTTTTTTATTTTCTTTTTCGCAAGAATTGACCCATATATGGTTTGCTCATCACCAAACCAAAATAACTCGAAGGTCTAGGCCTTATGAACATTAAAAAAAATTACCAGAGGTTAAAAACCTAGAAAAATCACTTCGGAACATTCCGAGATTTTGTATCGACTTAACTACAATTAAAAAAAATTGATGATCCTAAGATGAAACTTGATAGAGCCTATAGGGGTTCTGGAGAGAATTATCTCCTTTTTAGTTAAATAACCATAAAATCTGTTGGGGGAGAAGGAAGGGAAACGCTATTTTAAGAAGAGGACATAAAACAACACTAAAACCAATATGAAACCCGCAGCTTATTACATTCACATGACAAAGAATAATGATGGAATTTTACCTTTTAATTTGTGTACCTCACCGCCGATGTTAAACCACAGCTACGAATAAGATTGATCGAAACTGAAATATCAACGGTTTTCAATAAATTTATTTTGAAATATAGCCTGTCAACCAATTATACATGTACCTTAATCGTTACTTGAAACACGTGTAAATGCTTTTGTCTCATGAAGATGGACCCCAAAATAACTTTTTGTTATAATTTTTTTCAAAAACAATATGAAATAAGTGGAACAGTAAGCTCCTACTATTTCAACTTCCTGGTTAGGTTAGTTGTATATGGTCGATATTCTCACAAGAAAACTTTATACTGTAGTCAAATTTCACCAACATTTTTAACAAACCGCTAATGCCTCAATGTCTAAATTACTAATCGGTTTTATGGTTTAAAATATCTATTTTTTACGAACTTGGGCCATAATCCAAGACCATACTTAGACGAAATTATTTACATTTACAAAAAAATCTATTACAACATGCCTAAAATAATTTTAAAAAAAATATGTATGACAACAACAAGATTTTATTTTAGTTGAAATATTAGGCAACATTTATTCTAGAAATTGGCCACATTTTTCCTCCCTGAAGCATAATTATGATCAGCAATTTAGGAATAACGAGAGGACCGACCTGTCATTTGGGGTGCAACGTTAACAGGTGAAAATTTCGTTCTTTTCATCAAATGGTGCCACGTTAAGCATTAGTATGCCTAACTAATTACCAATAAAGTTAATATTAAAAACGAGTTTGATTTGTTCGTGCGTACCAACAGACCTCTTCGCGTCGTTATCTAGGCTAAGTGTATTTAGTAAGGTTAATGAGTGGAAAAAATAATTGCTTCAGATTAAGATATTTAATTGCTGACCAGTTTGACACGCCGCAGCAAATCAACCACAATGGCCAAGTGGTTGTTATCAATTTGAGAAACACAAAAGCAGAACAACAAAAAATGGAGTGAATTCACATTCCCAAAGTTGTTTCACGCTGATTAGGCTCATTTCTTTTCACACGTGTATCAATTAGTGCAGAATTTACTGATATTGTAGAGCAAATGAAAAGGTGTGAAACTAATTTAAACTACGGCGTAGCATCCATACAATTAAATGAGACCAAGTTAAAACCTAAACGTTTTGGAAGTTTAGAACTTGTCTAAAATTATCATAAGACAGCCCAAGTCTTACAGTATTCTGTATCTCATTTTATTTCAAGCATCCTGGTATTATGTCAAATATTTTAGTAGCAATTACAAATTTTGTTCATGAAAACTAAAAGTTCTATCATTTATTATGCACGGAATGAATTTACTGTGCATTATAAAATCTGTACTAAAAGATGTTCTGAAGATAAAATTTCTGTTTGAAACTTTGTTTTTAATTCTATTGACATGTCTATGAGGGCAATTTAATGTCCTAACACCTTTAATTCCAAAAATAAAAGCACGAGAACTATGAAACTTTCGGGGCACAAATTTATTACCTTTCCAAAAGATATCGGACAAACATTCCGGCAAGATAGCGGCTAGTTTGGTCCAGTTTCACAGCGAACGAGATCAGGCCGATTCTCGAAGATAATCGCAATTACCAATTCTCACAACGTTTCGTTCCGAGTCTGAGAAATTGTTCGCATTTTGAGGTTCAAGGCTTGCACTTTTTTTGTTTATCGGGGACGCCATGTTTCGTTTTCCAAGTGCTGAAAAAAACATAAAAATGTGTTGTTTTCTAACGCTAACCATAAGCGTTATATTAAGTCACGTAATGTGCCATTTTGGGGTTCCGCCCCTTGGCGCCACTGGCCAGGTCACACGGCGCCAATTTCGTCCTATGTCCCGAATAACTCGTTTCTATTTTTGAAATGCTCTTGACATTGCTGCTGATTTTCACATCAGGGACACTCAGTTTTTAATTTAAAGGAATGTCATGGGCCTCATTTCATTAGCATTTATATTACTACACTGTTCAACCTATCTTAGTTCCATACTCGTGGAAAAATGTTAAAGTACGAGCAATTTTTTTTCAAAACTTAAGATGCTATTTTTTGAATTTCTTCTTGTTATGGATGAGGCTGACTTATGACTCGTTGCAACATGCACCATTAAATTTAAGCGATGCTATATTTTTTCCCATTAAACGAAGCATGATGCAACGGTTAAGATGAACTCTTGCAACCGAGAATAAGCCAGATCAGTGCTGTTCAGCGTTATGAAAAAGAGAAAAACATGAATTTTTCCCAAAAAATTGTTTCACTGTGTATATATAATGCAATATGTACAATGGACATCCAACATTTTGGCAGGGATGATGTTCGTGGAATAAAGTCCATTTTGGTTACAGTCTAAACTTTCCACACTTCTATATTGTAATTAAATGAAAATCTTCAGATTTTACTGTGGTTGGGCATATGTATTTTATCCTCATGTCCTATAGCACAGTTAAACTGTTAGTAGAATACTGGTTTTGGAGTCGAGGTGCCCAAGAAAGGAAGTCGCTCCACAAAACATTTAGTTTTGATTAGCTTTGATTTTATCGGTGTTTGTGTTTGTCTCAAGGCTCGACCCAAATCACAGCTTGGGCCTAATTGCTGGACAATTTGAGAAATTTAAAAATAGAAAATCGATTACAGCAAGTTTCCTACGTTGCGCAACTTATATTCTCTGCAGGTAGACTGGCGAGAAGAACACGTGAACAGAAACGAAATTCACTGCTTTATTTCGAGCATTTTTTGTGTTTATATTGAAATTACTTCCGCGTTTCTCAAGTAGACTCAGGAACACCAAGTCGATTTGCCTCGAATTCATCGAGGGGCCAATACATAATGCTAGCAAAAAACGGGTAATAACTCCTAAGAGTAATACTAGATGCAATATTTGCAGCTCGAAATATGCAAGTGTCTAAGTTACATACGTCAGGAACGAGCATTTGCATATATTCGCGTTTGATTACGGTCATCAAACGTGTATTTTCACTTCAAAGTGAAAAACCCTAATCATATAAACAAGTATCAAAAACATAGGCTCTTCCGAATTCAGAACACCCATCAATCCAATTTTATACGAATCTGTATTTGCATCTATTAAATGCTTGCCAAAGTACGGAGTTGAAGATCGTTGCTGTCCCACAAACCCAAAATGCACAGTCCAATAAGCAACCATCGAAACGAGAGCAAGTGGTAATACATATTTTGAAAACATCACCAAGTTTATCAAATATACACATAAGAAAATCCCTCAGGACTCCTTGATTTTTTGAGTCAGGAATGTTTGACAGTATGCCAGAATTTGTCTTGTTGTAAGCTTATTTTTAGCTACTCAACTTAATGTTGAAAGAACGTATCAGTTAATAAACAGCTCCAAGAGGACCACCATTTTTATCTTGCATAATCTTAAATAATTTTTTTTTTCAAACATTATTACTTTCATCGGATTTATTACATAATCTGAAGTTGTAAAGTTGTTGTTTCTGCAATGTACAACCGGCGATGAAGTAAACAAGTCACTAATTCATGCACAGACAAAAAAAAATTCACATAAAATTCAATTTTAAGTCGTAAAAATATCTGAATATTATGCAAATCGGTTGCAATAAATGATAGGAAATCCGGTTGCCAAAATTCACTTGTTATCTGTAACTCCCAGCTAACGGGCGAAATCTTCCTTGACCTTTTATTATTCTTTGACAATCGTTAATGTCTGTTTATGAAGATTCAATTTTTGTACCAGCTTCGGGTCAGCATTTACAAGGGTGAATATTTAAAACTATGATTATTCTTACGAAGAAATAATTGTAAGATCGTTCGTATCCAATGTTCTCTTTTTCACACAAAACGATTTTCATGAAAATGAAAGTTTTGATTACACGAAAAAAAAACTTGCTGACCAGCGGACCAGGTCCATATAAATTTTCTTAAATATTGTATAGAAACCCATGTAATCTGGAAACACACTGCACAACTCATTGTTCCATAAGCAAAAAGCATTGTCCATTTTGTATTACATTGTCATGAACTGTCCTAAACCAGTGCTGTCAACAATGGCTGAAGAGTATTCTGAACAACTCTTCAAACGGGCACATTTCAATATTATGCCAATCGGAACTTAAGGGTAGATTCATGCCCTTTGCTTTAAAGATTGCAAGAAATTGGATACCCTCTAGTAATGTGCCCATGACGCGATTCAAGATTGTATGTGGAGTGCGAGAAACATAAAACGTAGTTCACGTAAATAACTGCTGTGGCCACGGATTGTCAAAATACAAGAACATATAATTTTAAACAAAATGACAGATGGGTTGGTAATGTGAAGAAGACAAGAAATCTCTGATGAGAACCTAACAGGGCCAAAGAAAGGTTCCACCCTCCTTCACTGAAGGGATGGGGAAACGGGAAAAGAATGAAAGCAATGTGTTGGCAAGCACAACACAAGATGGCTTCCTTCAGATAAGTCTAAAAGGGCAAAATGATATTACGTTTGTAGAGCTCGTAATTACCCACATCCTCATTAGAGGGCCATGTCGAGAAACACGCAGGAATGTTATCGGTGTACCAATCGCATATGCTCCACTATTAAGCACTTTACACATGCCATTCTTATCAACGTGTTTATGTTGTGCCTATATTAAAAAGATACATTGTTGCTCTCTGAGTGGACGAGTTCAATTAGAATTGGTCAAGTAGCACTTGTGTTTTCACAGTATACAAATGCCAAAATGGACAGCAAATTCCACTACAAAACAAGAAGGTCAGTCCACCAGGTCCCTTCCACTATGGACTGCAGAGACGCTATGCAGATGTGCACAGGCAAGATGACATCAAGTGACTATGGCTCCAATTTTCATATCGGAAACTGATTTTTATTGAAAAATATTCACAAACGAGTATAACTTTTGGGAATATGTAGGATTTATGTTATGAAATTGCAATTTACCAATTTCCAATTTGTGTTCATCGATTTCTACATACTTGAATGTGCCCTATCTATAGTATTTCTCCACCAGGGTAATTGTAGTTTCCTTTCTTAGTAATTAGGTAGCTTAGGTAAAATTTTAAGGCGTTTAAGATCTCCTTACAGCCTTTCCATGTTTTGCACACAAAAAAAAGCCATGGAAAAGCGAAAAACACCTGCCATTTTTACGACTTGGTCAATGATCTTGCCAAGGACGATGCAGAAAGAAGCAGAACTGGAATCTCATAACTGGCACTTGAGCTGTCAACTAGCTGGGCTTTTTGCTCTAGCTGGACCATTATATTTGCACAAATCGATTTCGTAGGAAAAAATCCTTTGGCAGCATTCAAAAGAAAACTACTTCAGTGCAAGATTGTTCACCAAGAAAGGAGGACTTGAAGAATTGTCTGACATTTTCAATCTTCTATTGAAAATGTTGACCATTTTCAGTAAAAAAAACTAGTCGATGTTTCGACTTTTTGAGGTTGGTGGGATTATAAATGGCGAATAAATAAAGAAAATATACTAGTCTTTCGAAATTAAAAAAATATTTTATTAAATATCATGGACAAAGCGTTTTCAGCACGTTCCTAACACTATTCTACAGGGCGACTACACTTTCATTACCTGGAATCAGTCCTTTTTTTAAAAAAAAGTCACAATACATAATCCATTAATGTTCACTGTCATGAAAGTGAAAAACACACCTTGGACAATGGCTACAGAACAATAGTGATGCTAATGATCATCTATTTTTGCAATTCTGAGTAATAAGAAGCCTTTATTTCAGAAAAAAACATGTATATTTACGGTGACCGAGGTAGTTTAATAGGTGTATTGGCTTTGAAGAGGAGGACGTGTCGCTCGTAAAATTGGTCATCTGTGTTGGAGGTGACTTTGCACAAGATGACCTTGCCACCTTCGAAAACTACCGTAGGAGTATAACCTGATTTGTTTCTTTGTATAACTTAGTAAAATAAAATGACCAAAAAGCAACAACGTATATCACGATTGGCTGAAGCTGTTGCTTGATGGTATATCTTGCATAACAACCGGGTCAAAGGTGGATTGGGGGAAATGAGTGTAAAATGCATTGGGTATGTTTGGGGATAGGTATTCTACTTTTACATTCAGATGATAACATGAAGTGACATTTATCAAAACTACTTTTATTACGCTATCTAAACGTAATTGCTAATGAAAACTTTTTTTCATTCTTCCTCCTGCTGCGACTTTACTTTTTTGCTCATATTTTGGTTGGATTTTTTTACTATAGTCCTTCACCAGCGGTACTCACTCTCGTTTCTTGTCAAACTTTTAAAGAACAGTTACACCCCTCCCTGCCTTGGGGTCAGCTGCATCCTCTGAACCATTATATAATGCTGCCAAGTCCATGTCATATTTGGCCTACATTTTTAAAAAAGGTAAGGACTACAGTACATTTAACATCCCAATGTGCACGCTGTTTTTTAAATCTTCCTTGCCATCAACTGCGGTTTCAAATTTGCAACAAAAACTTAAAACAGAAAATAAATAAAACATTTTAATTTTACATTTCAGATTACTATAAAGACCAGTTACATGAACTTGCAACCAAAATAAATTTCTAGAAGTCATAGGGCACCAATGAGCATACATTTTTTCACTTTTGTGAAAATTAATCATATCATGGGTTTAACGATTACAGGTAGAAGCTCAACGTTTTACGAGGTTCATGATACGTGCAATTTCTGTTGTATGACACATTTTTGTTATAAATAACATAGCATTAAGAACTTCCAAGAAACCATAATTTACTTGTGAGGAAATTGTTTGGATACCTACACTTGCACAACATGTTACACCTTAACGGTCGTAGTTAAATAACAGGTTCGCAATAATATTGGAGAGTGAATGGCCAACATTGTGAAGGTTAAATTTTCTTGTTAAGTATGTTTTTATCTGAAAACGCCTGCATAGAAACATTTGATGTCACTCAAGTTTTATAATAGGCGTTCACTTCGCAAAATGGACCTACTCGTATGTTTCTGATTTTAGATGTAATTCATAGCATTGGAACGGCCATTGCATCGGTCATTGAGCCGAGTTCAACAAACATACTTAAAATCTCAAAAAGCAATCAACAACAAACTTGAATCTTCATCATTTCTATTTAAAAACCCACTCACTTCTTCGTTTTATGGCACTAATTTGCACAGAAATTATGTGAATAAACAAATGAAGTTTCTATTCTTAATTCACACACATACATTTTAAGTATGAATCCTTATGAATTTATAAATTCAGATTTGAATTTCACTCTTAAATGCATAATTCTTACACAAAAATATAACAAAATGTAATATATTTTCTAAACATCATTGTTTAAAACATTTCGGTCTCCTCGTTTTATTTCACAGTAATGCACGTGGGATGTATTTCAACATATTTGTATAAAGTGAATTTCTAAGTTAAACTGAGGATACTGTTTTCAAATTTTTGACTTGGCAATGCAGTGTACAAAACGTTTTGAAAACTATCATTATTGTTTAAAATATAATGAATTACATTTAAATTCCAGTTTTCAAAAAGTTTTCATGTAGTAGATAAATTGAATTTTTTTTCCTAAACACGAATATAATATTTACAAACACAGGTAACATTACCTGTATACAATTTTAGCGGTCATGGAGATGTTGTCACGTTACATATTTATGTACACAAAACATTTAAAACCTACATTGACAATGCATTCAGCAATATCGTTTTATAATGTTAATCATGAAGTACTGATTTTATTACAGTTTTAAACTAGTTTTAACATTTTAGAACTAGTAACTTTAATAATTGCACCCTTAAATTACTTCCAAATGTAATCTTGAAAAATTCAAATGTAGTCAAATTGTATACATCAAGTCAGTAACATTGATAATTTAGTGAGGTTATTAGCTTTTATCATAATGAATTCAATTGTGGGGAAGTTCTCAGAAAAGACATTTTTATGCACATCTTCCCGTCCCATCAATTGCAACAAAAAACATGCACAAACAAATGGCACTGATGATGCTATTACCAACCAGAATGTACCAGACAACACATGTAAAAAAGCAAAAGAAGTGAATATAAAGCAGGTGAGGCATCTTTGATGTCTCAAACTGCAAAAGTCTAGACATATGACGTAGGACATATTTACTAATAGCAACAAGAGTTGATATCCAGTAGAAAAAGAGGCAATGACAGAGCACAGTGGTTTATATCTGGCAACTAAAGTGGCAATGTTCCATCCTTTCATCACCAATCATGGAATTGTAGGAGCTGCACCAATTTATCAGAAATTGGCAAATTTAACACAAATATTTAAGTTTCACAAATTGATTTGACATGTGTGAAATGACAAATGTTGGACATAAGTGGATTTATATACATTGGAAGAAAAGAGAAATGGATTATTACAAGCATTTTGCCTCAAAGATCTTATTTTTGAAACACAATCACCATCAAATAAGGTATGTTATGTCGTTATATCAACATTTGTATAAACAGTATTGGCCAAATACTTCCAATTAATTGGACTGCACATTTGTATTTAACCAAACGTGTGGTATTTTCAAGTGCACAATTGAGATGATTGCAACTTGTAATAACTTCTGCACATATTATGGCTGAGATTCATAATTAAGATTTCTATTATTTTAGTTCATTCTTATGCAAAATGAACACATTTTAATTACATAGTTGGAGGCTATCAATATGGCTACTATGTAGCAGATTACTAACAGATTCTTGTTACTGTGGCTATTATAGCTCATTATTAAATAAGAGATTATTGAGAGCATGAAGTAAATACAAATGTGTTCTAACATGTAATAACTATACATTACAGGCAAATGTTTTAGTAAGCAATTTAAAACAAGCTACATAACCAACATAGTGTCCTTGGACAATAAAACATCCATGCCATTTTGCACATTAGACAAGCTCATAAAATAGCCACTCCCAACATTTTTGATTGTTTAATACGTGCTTTTATATTTGAATCACAATTTGGGCAATACACTTAAGTGTAGGTAAGAACATATTTTGGAAATCTTAAAATCTCAATTTAGTTTACCAAAAATAAAGTTTTACAACTAAACATGTACCTTACATCATCATGTATGTATATCGATGCCAAACTGACCACAACTTTTATCAACAGTTGTGTAATAGGCAAATGTACTCTAAGGACATTGTTCATGAACTCATTCACAAGCGTTTGTCCTATAAGTGACCTTCTCTTAATTGTTCATTATTACAAGTCAAATACCCTCAATGGTTTAAAAAATAGGACCCCTTGTTCCTTCCAACAATGAACAATGGGCAAAAAACACGAATACATAAAATTGTGAATTGCATCAAATGGCATATAAGGAATGGGCACAATGGTGAACTAACTACGAATAATGATTTTGATGTGGGCATGATGGTAAACTGCAGGTCCATTTCAAACATATTAGCACAAGTTTTATATTTTGTGTCCATAAAACCTTTAAAATATTTTCAAAAATGTATTTTTTCAATCGCCCCTTGAACACAATGATAACACAGTATATAACTAGATATAATATCTAATATCTATTAGTGTTTTAGAATTAAGTGATTTATTTGTTGTTTCTCAGTTGTCTCTCAGTAAGATATTCAGACTAGTGTAGTCCCAAATGTTTCCTCATATATATTGTGATACTTTACTGTGATATTTATTGTGTGCTAGCAAATCAAATTTGCTATATTTTGTGCATTTGAAATATACTTTGTTCAAATGTTACAGAATAAATGATGTGCAACTCGACATTGTGTGTAATACACACAGGATAACTCGTAAATAACAAGGCGTTTGATCGTTTTAAAAACAATTAATACTTAAAATGAACGAAGAAGTACGCATCAAGAAAAATCATCGCCATTTTTCAAATGGACATTAGGATGGTTTCTGTAATACAGAAATGGGAACCTGACACCCTGTGAACTTAGGAATATCACTTCCGCATTTGCTATTCAAATTAACTGCTGAAGGCCAGCATTTTAATTTCTTATTATCAAGCCAATGTATTCAGGCAGCTATATTTAGTAATAAGTATGCTAATCATGTGTCTTATAATGTTATTTACATCTTAATTAGACTGCATAGATGTAGTAATGTACATTCAAACTTAATATTTACGAAAAGCAGTCATTTTCAAATTAACACCGATTCAGTCAGGTGCCTTATGATCACAATTATTCGACGATGCATAGAAAATGGTGAAACTATTTTTTACAACTGAAAACATAGGTCGATCCTTTTACTTGTTTGGCATTTTCATATATGGACCTAAAGCTAATATTTAAGATATAGCCAATATTAACAATGTCATTTATTTAATTATTTGGTGGTAAGATTGATGAGGTAATTAGAGGGGAGATTATAATGGGTTATGATGCAAAAAGCTTAGCGCAACAACGTTAAATAACACATAAGATAGTGGCAAATCTACTTAAATGATTCTAACCATAAACATCTGCTTGCAATACATTAGTAAATGTTTCCATGAGATATTATATAATGCTACTTTTAACAACAACAATAAGTGGAAACAAACATTGGTTTAGGAAATCGAAGATATCTCGCTTAATATTGAAATACTATAACATTTCTTGTAGACTTGATACATATCTCCACATTCTGACCTTAAACAAGTATTATAAGAGATTTTCTGATAATGAGCATGGCCTCGTCATGATATGCTACTGTGTTGAACTTGAAGCCAAGAATGCGTGCAGAAATTCAATAGACAACTCAATCCCATATAGAGTATTAAAGTTTCATAATTAATTAATTTGGGTTAAACTAATTTATCTAATACGACAATCTCCTATTTCAATAATCTTGTAAAGCGCTAAAATTCCTATAGAATAAAAGTGACGGATGAAGTTCCCCTGACAGCATAAAGATACCAAAATGGCATGGGGATAAAATACGTAATGCACATTATAACAAGCAATTAGAGATCCCAGTACAATGTGCAAGAATCTGCTCCAAGTCAGTCTTGACGTCCCCAACATCCAACGGACGTCGTCGAACAATTTTTCAAAGGGAATTTCCCTTTGGAAGGAAATTCCATTCCATTAGTAAATTACATGCAAGAAGAAAGACTAGTAGTATTGGTCAGACACAGCTCTGAGGACCATCAAGGGGTTCAAATGACGAATCTTTAACTACCTTAAAGATTTGGCTATGGAGAAGAACGCAATACCATCCTACATAGTGGTTAATTTAAGCAAAAATATAAATGCGCTATTTATATCCTTGTAGTTAAAATACATTTTATTTTTAAACACTCAGATGTCTTGATGCTAGGTATTTATCAACTATAAAACAGCCATACGTGTGCATTAAAAGTTTAAAAATAGCTTTACTGGCTTACCATGAATATGAATTGGCCGATAAAATATGCTCACCTTACAGGACCCCCCTTTTTAAGAAATAAAACTGCTAACATTCACATTGTTGGCTAGATAGATTTAGTGTTGTACTGTATTCACAAATGGGCATACACTGCACATAAACTAGCAAAACCGATTAAAAAAATTCAAGGAGTTCCACTTCCGTGTCCTCTAATAATTATTTTTTTTTAAAAAGTCGACTTAGGTGCTGTGATACATGCTAACGAAGTCCTTGTGTTAATACACAGGTACACATATCAGTGACTAAGAAAAACGATAAAATCAAATATGTAAATTACATGTAGTACATGTCTGTACTAAATTTGTTATATCCGATATTGCAAATGGTAGGCATACATTTTTTACTCAACTAACGGACTGAAGGAAGGTAGAGACCAGCTGCTGCACAGATAACCATTAGTTTCTAGAAATTACGCAGATTAAACTAAAGTTATCATGGCGAGTCCTGATACGTAGTTGTGTAACGACTAAATTATTTGTCAATAATTAGAAATTCTGATCATAACGTTGATTAGCATGTCTTAAAAATAAGTTTCTTATCCACAGGCACACGCCTCACTATGCATCTAAATTAACTACTTAAAGTTATAAATACATTTGTTCGATGCAACAGGTTGTTTGTCCAATAATGGCGGTATGTAAATCAGGACATTAAGTTGGTTATACTTATACAGTGTACAAGCTGAAAATAAATTAACTATTGAAATATCAGAAGGCTAAATTAATTATCCTTGACCTTTACAGACAAAACAAGAATGCACCTTAGTGCCCAAGTTCATCATTCCTTCAATAGAAACGGATAGATTACTTTTGCTTAAGTTGCACGATACTCTGATAACTAAGAGTATCGCCGGTTTAAACTGGCTTTAACTATGGATTAAACTAAAAGAGGCTTGCTATCATCCGGAGATTAGTACGAATTCATTGATAAAAAAGATTTATTGTGAAATTTAAATATTATTTTCCATACATTTCTGATGTCGTTTTGCAACATTAGACAGTAGAGAGATTGAGCCAGACAACGTTAGCATACGACCTTCATACTTCTTTAAATGGAACTTTCAGGAAGGGAGGAGCATTGATTTGAACTACCAATGAACTAACTAAACATTACGTCATGTGCATATTTCCTACGATTTTATGCTTCTCCCTTCCCAAAAATTCCTTTTAAAGAAGCATAAAGGTCATATGCTAATGTTGACAGGTTCAATCTCTCTAGTTTGAGCATGCAAACGTCTTTATACTTACCTTAACTTTAATATATATTAATATATATTAAAGTAACTTTAATATATATTAAAGTAACTTTAATATATATTAAAGTTAAGGCAAGGGAAGAACCACGCATGCGCACCCATTACGTTCAGTTAGTTCATTGGGTAGTTCAATGCATGGATCCTCCCTTCCCACCATTAAAGTTAAGGTAAATATAAAGACGTTGGCATGCTCAAACTGCCTATTTACACAATTCATGTAAAATTAAATGAATGTTACAAACTACAGCATCAATAATCTCTAAAAGTTTGCACCACTGGCTACGTTATGACATCCCTTAGAAAACGGCCACCAAAAACACACGGTTCGAGGCCCAGCTGCCCTATTTCGCTTTCCTGTTTGTGTTTTGGTCATGCATGGATCCGTCCAGTTGACCCAACAAGGAGCGTTTTTAGTGAAATATTGTAAGGGTCATTCCGATCCATCGAGTCATGCGGGCTAAAAACAAGCTCCCTCCGCTATCAATGGGCAGGTAGCGGCTATTGTGCCCCTTAAATGTCCGATGATCTTTCTGCAGCACGGCGGCCATTGTCCACCAACTGCCCACTGCCCATTCCCTTTCTTCGTGCGTTGCCTCGACCACTGGTCAGTGCATGGATCTCAATTAGATCTAGCAATGATTCCGATCTGGCCATTGGTCAGAACCGATCGATTGTTATTTCCCGTGGGAACCCGTGGTTCGAGCAGGGGTCAAGTGAAGAAAGTAAGGGGATTTTTCTTTTCTTCCATTTTCTTTTCGGACTTGATTTTTTTTGGGTCGTGGTCAATGCGCCCCAATTGTGCGGGGTCCTTCGTCATATAATATTGGCCCAAGGGGCATTTATGGCCGGAATAAGGTGATAGGAAAAAAGATGTTGACCATTACGTCAATAAGAGTAAGGTCCGAGTAACCTTGATCTTGCACCTTCTCGGACCCTGTACTTCCAATGCGTCCATGGTAAAGTGGGCGCACTTCACAATGAACACCGTGCAGATGGTCACTTGGTGGACGTGCGACCCAATAAGACCCTCTACTATACCGATTTATCATAACTTACCGTGGCGCATTGACCGTTAATGTTGTTTTCTTCAATGGTCAAGAACACCGTTGCAGGCCCTGTGTCCAATGTCCCTTGCAAGCACCAACAATGGATGGCCAGTTGGAAGCCCTTTCACTCTCCTTGGTCAATCGACCGTGGCACCCCATAACATTGCAAACACATTTTGGCCATCCGTTCGCAGTTCATTTTCTGAGAATCTTACTCCTTCCGGGTTGAGTGTACAAGGTGCAGCAGAAGTCATGGCTAACAAGAAGATCATTACTTGCCACACAAACTGGTAAGTCTTCTTGTTGGAACATGACAGCAACAGAAAAGAATCCAGAAAACAAACTTCCAAAATAAAACAAAATATAGTTTGCAATTAGTTAGAAATGACTTCTTATCAGGAGTTGTTGGATGCACACTAGTATAGTGTGATAAACTTTGATTACATGCGATGCACGTGTTCTCCCATATAAGGACACCTTTGTCCATGCATGTCTAATTTTCTGTTATGTCCATGCATGCGATTTTCCCTATCGGACTTTGAAATCTTATCACATAGAGATATTAAAAATAATGAATATTTTACAGAACATTCGTATGGGAAGTTTCAGATATTTAGATACTGCACCAACACCAAACATCCTAGCTTTGCAACGGATTCATCGCAATTTCCCCCATTCATGAGCTGCAGTGCGACCCTGGGCCAAATGTTCCCCTCCGTTATTTGTACTTTCTGGGGCCCTACTTCACCTTATACCTGCCTGCTGGCTCCCAAGGTCCGGAGATGACCACACGAGCCGAAGGGGTCAAAGGTCAACCCCCCTCCCTGTTCTTCAGCACATCCGGGCCTCGATTTTTGCGGGTTTCACCTCGATTTGGCCCGGGGTCGTAACAAGGGGGACCAAGGTAAACTCCTCGGGTTGCAACATAATGAAGTGTTGTAGCAACTCCCAAAATGAACTAGTTGAAGAGAGAGTGGTCGGGAGAGGGGATAAACGTCCGAGTATTTTTACCTGAAATTGAGGTAAACCCTCAAAACACACAGGCCTATTTTAATAAGTGCTTAGGTCGTAAAAAATAACACAGTAACCTAGTACCGAAAAGCGATCTTGTTACACATTTTCCAGGTATGATTTTCAAACGACAGGCCTACTTATTCATCTAAACTTTTCAGTTGCTAAGGAACAGGGACGGCGTCATTGTTCAATTCAGAGAAGAAATTATGCTCAAAGCAGATGGAAAATTCTCTTTTCGAAGCAAATGCTCAACAGATCAACTGAAAAGTTGAGTAATGAGTAAAAGTGCTCGGAGAAGAATTTTACTCAATATTTTGCATTTCTCTATTTCTCATTGTACAGTGAAAAGAGAAAATGAGATGTAGTTGTTATTATGTTTATGGCCTTAAACTCGTTGTGAAATATCCACCTTAATAATGATGTATTATCATTGTGTACATTTTTACTCCATGATGTATCCGAGGCATTCCCAGGAAATTGTATGCCTAATTAATAAGATGAGGGCAAAATACCAACTGAAAATCTGCATAAAACACCTATATATGCTGAACATGGAGAATCTTAATCGAGTGGCATGACTTGGAAAATGATCATTAATTGCAACTGACATCAGCACCCCATGGGATGTTTATAAAGTGTTGACAAATATGATATCAGGTCACGTTTCTCTGTATAATCAAATCTACTAGGGGAGAAAGTGTAACATAAAAAATAAGAAAATTAAGTACAGCATCGTTAAAAGTTGGTAAGCAAAAATAATTCTACTGGTCGAATCTAGAATCCTAAACTAAATACTGTATTCAATTTATTCCATTTAATGTTGACAAACATTAGGGAGTTAACGTTAAAACTTATTCAAGGCGTTAGTTATTGAGGATTTAAAAAAAGATTTATAATACCCATTATCAAATATCTTAATCATATATATATATTGCTTTTACCATCAGTTGGGAATGGCGATAGTGATGATCGTCCACTGTCAAAATATGCAGTTTACCAATTATTTGTAACCACATGTTTCATTGATATCAGATAGAAAAGGATACAATGTATGCAATAAAGAGATTGTGGCGCCATCCATGAGTCGCATGAAGTCTAACACATTTATATACGATTTATATACTCGTATAAGCAGGCGTTTATCATCGGAGCATAATTTGTTTTTGGGGTCTTATCAATGGTATTCTGTTGATCCTTAATCCACGACATCATGCATCAACATTATCCATTTGTCATTCTTGATCCACTTTCCCATGTAGTCATTAAAACACCCTCAGCTTTCCACGCATTTCTCCTAATTTCGTAATTTTTTTTTGGAATGAGGATGATAATGATCCAATTTCATCCCTCGAGCGACCCAACTATCGATTGTCCGTATTTGCATTTGAGTTATACTTTTTCTGAGAATAGAAGTTAAAACCAAATTGCTTGAACATAGGTGATATTTATATTTTGTTTTTCTTTTATGCCTCACATACTCAAGATTGATATTCATAACTATATATATTACTTCAATACTTTCACATTTTAAGACTTATACACATATGCCTAAAATACTGTATATCTAATGCCTATTGTAGTCAGACAGAATTGCGTGTGTGTTAGTAGTGTTAGATGAAATGTATTTCAATTATTAAATAGTTGTGCTTCACCTCATGACAGCAGTTGGAGAATTCGTTCGTTTTATTTTTATGGACATGAGAGCATATTATGAATGACTTAGTTTGTATAAGCTGGTCATCAAATAATGCCGATCCTATACAGTAGTATATCAGTTTACATGAGTCAACGAACGATCTTTATGCTCAAACTTTATGGAACTTTATTCTTCTACAAATTAAACTTTACCTAAGCCAATTAACACAAATAAAATGCACATAAAACGTGTAATTGCCACTTAATATGAAATGACAATCACGAACATACAGTATGCATTGTGTACATTGAGAATTCCAACTCCAAAATTGGGTCGTAAACGCTGTTTTTACAGCCAACACCTGAACATAACTGGGCATTGGGTCTAGGCAGAGTGTTTCTAGCCAAGAAAGGTGTAATCAGTCACACAATTAATAGCGGGTAATCAAAGCACGTTTTTGAATGACGTGAGCTATAGGGGGGATTAACAAATTCCCAACATCAGCCATTTTTTCTCCGCTCTCGTCGCTCTATCTCGTTGTGGATTTTATAGATTTATTGAAATCTGCTAGATAATTATGCAATAAACACCCCAGGGGTACTTAATATCCCATTGGGCTCCAGGAAGAGGATCGCACTAATTTTCCTTCTGTGCAATTTTTTTCCCTCCATTTTCCCCCACTTTTCCGTTGTACTTGTCGGAAATCGATAGTCAGGGCAGCAAATTTACGAACACGTGTAGTTATTTCGCTATCACATGGCTTATAACTAAAACATAATGATTTTTTTATGATTTAACATGTTTATATTTCGATCAAAGGACGTAATCATGCATGCATTTAAATCTCATAAAAATGGACATTAAATTTATTGCTGCTGGCCCGTGAAGTTGTAAAAGTCGTGCTTTTGTTGTTGCACATGGATGGGGAGGCAAAATGGGGCATAGGTACATCACGCCAAAAAGCATTTTGATATACTTTGACCTACATGCCGGTAAAAAACAAACATGAACAAGTTCAATTTCAAGGATCTGAAGATGAGCACTTGCTCCATCTTAAATACGCAGCTCTGGGTGATTCTTGGTTTCAATCCTAACATTTTCCTAACTTGAAATCTTCTCAACTTTTTCAAGGTTTTTTATGAAATACAATTAAGGTTATCTAGATGGTCACTTAATCATTGATGATCATTGAAGTTCTTATCAATTATTAAAGATATACATAAGTTCTTAATGATAAGGTTGTAAAGAAAGTACTAACCATTTAAATCATAAACATATTATATCGTAACTATATTGAATTTGCTAATTGTTTGATAACGTAGATTTACAGTTGTTATTAGACAGTTTGAGCATGCCAACGTCTTTATACATTCCATAACTTTAATGGCGGGAAGGGAAGAACTACACATGTGCACCCAATACGATCAGTTAGTTCATTGGGTAGTTCAATGCGTGGCTCATCCCTTCCCGACATTAAAGTTAACGTATGTATTAAGACGTTGGCATGCTCAAACTGTTAATATTATATCAGTTTTTCCAGAAACGTACCCCCGTACAACAGTTGCTCAAATTCCATGAGGTTGAGACTGAGCTGCGTCTTAAGTCCCAGATGCATACCACAGCTGCACAGAAAAGTTTCCAAGACAATCTCAATTCAATTCAATTCAACTCAGTACCCTACAGTCAGCAAATAAATGCCTTGTGGTAGGGGGGTCGTACCCATTTTCAGGAGAATTCTCCTACATCAGTAGCGACTTAGACATCATTGTGAAACTGA
>JAUJYV010000770.1:0-28491 GCA_033995625.1 Ophyiulus pilosus
ATCGACTTATCTACAGTATCAATAGTATTTTGGCCAGATTTGGTTAGCATGGTTCAAAAGAGGAAAATAAATCTTAAACTATTTCAATGCTCGTTTTGATGCCTTGGCATACGGCGTGAATTTTAAAAGATTGACGTAATTTTTTCTGCTGAATATTTTGCAAACTGGAATGAAATGTGCACTGACAGGTCTTGCTTTTATGAAGAGAACAATAAATCAATCGCAGGATTTCCTTATTTATAGAGAGCGAGTAGACCTTTTAAGGCAGGCAAGAAAAGGCTGCCTGTGATTTTGTTGGATTTTGTAGATATTGTTCACTAATGCACGTTGGATTTCTTTCTTCATTTCGCACCTCGTTTGATTGATCGTCTTTTTTTCTTTTTTTTTATTCCACCCCATCTTAGTTTGCACAGTTTTCGTTCTTGTTCCATTCCATCTACTCACGTACCTGACTTTTGCACCACCATGACGTCATCTCCTGTTTTTCTAATAAAAGCCAGATCCATCATGCACTGTGCACAATTACCGCACTTTGAAGGCAATTTATTGTTTTTTTCCGCCGTTTGGTTTATTATTAGGGCACCAGAGTTTGTTTTTCTAACGCTATGCCGATTCCCTACTGATTATATATTATGCCCCTGGGGCATTTCACGCATAGTACCTATTGTAATGGTGAAACATCTTTTCGACGGCCATCTTGAATTGGCCAACATTATACGAGTTGATCATATTGGTATGAAGGATCCGTAATGCTTGGAATTGCTCTACGAAAATACGAAAACAGATGAATAAGGTATGCCCCAAATATATCGTCAACATTTACAACATAATGACGCCTATTGATAAGAAATTATAGTTTTAAACGCATGTCTACAATGAAAACTTATGCCTGGTACCACGAGTGTTCAAGTGTGTTCATCTAACTCTTTTCAAATGTAGTCAAAAAAGTTTTACTTTAGTTTTTTGCCCAATTGCAACAGCTTGAGTTATATTGATTTTTCGAATACATCTAAATTGCAGCATGGATAATTCAGTCGTTGCAATTGATCTAATACAAATTGATTTTAAAGGTTTTTTTCGCCTTTAAAAAATGCCAAGGTGGTGTATATGGCATTAGATTGCGTGATATGTTTTTTATTGTTAAATACCCTGACTCTAAATCTAAAACGAATTTGTGATTTATTTTTAATTGATACAAGTCACCTAATAGGCTTTTTCTAATTAAAAATCTAATTGCAAGCTAGCGCGATTGAACCTGTTCTACGAGGCGTGGTCCCATGGGGCTCCGCCCCGTTTTAATGGATGTGCTTTTAATGATTAAGACCAATTAATATAGTGAAATGCGAGGGAGTAAGAAAAATGCACGTTTTTTTGTGTTTAATCCTCCATTAGCAGTATTAAATTCGCTTCTAATGACAATATAATGTATTTGCCTGCGCGCGGGTGCCGCCGATTGATTTAGGATTATAATGGCATGATCGAAATAGGGTTTGTTGTGCCAGATTGTTTTTCAGGTGGATTTGTAATTAATGAAGGTTAAGTGAATTCCTTCCTCATCCTAATGACGTTACGATATATTGGATGACGCCGAAACTTGTCTGTAGAGCATGATACCATGATTTTCAATCTAGGAATGCTCTGTTTAGTTCATTGTTATTAATAGGATGGATAAACATACTATATAGTATTCACTGATACAAACCTCATGCTAATTAACCTTTGCAACTTTTGGATGATGATGATGATGATGATGATAGCTTAAATTTGATATTTTATTGAATTGCTAGTCTGATGCCAACAAGTCTTTTAAGAAATTTTCAAGTGCAGTATTTCGTTTTCAATTCGCTGCGTGTTTATATGACTTCTTTACAAGTTGAGCTATTCGTATTTTTTTAATTGCCTTTCAGCAGCCGGAAATTAACTTTATTTCAGGGCAAAAAAATAGATACAATGGGAAGTTTAATAAAAAGCAGAGAGAGAGCGAGATGCAGCAACGGATGCATTGACGTTATTTTAATTATGGTGAAATTATGATATCTGCATATTAAAAGCATGCTTATATGGGGGTTTAAATATAGCGTAGGGTCGCCTTCCTCCCTTGCATTGTTTGTTATATTGAGTCTTGATGTAGGGGTATAGACATGCTGAATATTTCATTTTTTTTAATGGAAAAGCAATAGAAAATGTACCTCCCTTTATAACTGGCGTATTACGAATTTATGTATGAATGGAAAACTTAATGACCATGACAGCCATTCGTGTTTTAGATCAGGGGTCGGCAAATTAGTTTTACGTGGCTCGACGACCCCATGGAATCTCCACACATAACATGTTGGTATTAACACTTTAACAAATCAGCTAACACCAACAACTTTGTATTTATTACAACATTTTATATATGGTTCTTCTACAAAAGTTCGCCGACCCCTGCATGCTTTATATTCTCACTTTAAAAAATCTGCCCATACCGATCCATTATCAAGAATAATGGTCAGGTCAGTCGCTGACCTATCTAAAGAACCAAATTAAAGACACGTTATGATACGGCAGGCCGGACGGAATGGAAAAGTGCTATAGAAAGCTATTTTGAAAAATACAATATATAATGAGACATCAGTTTTCCAAGACGTCTTCGTGTCCTTTAAACTGATGGCGGTGGATCATTACTGAGGCGGTGCATTCACGCATGTACACATCTCAACGCCATTATTATTAATAATAATCTGAACTTTTATAAAAATAGACAGTCTTTATTCCAGGCCTTCGTCTTACGGATAACGTATTTCCCATCCAGGCCCATTTGCGTTGAAAATGATGTACACGCGCCTATCTTCGAACCATTAAAGGGATATTGAAAAGCGATGCTTATTTCTCCTAGGAATGAGAATCGGGGAGGCTGAGGATTAGTTTTTATAACGTATCTCTGTACATGAGGAGATTAAAGTGGCGGAGACGTTCACTGCATTAAATGCAGCTTTTTGCACCGTGGAAGCGCCAAGACCGAGATTTATCATAATAATAACGGGGAACGAGGGTGGAAAGATCGGAAGAGGGTAAGGGATGCTCCCTCGGTTTTATACGTTGTATCTCTTCCAATCACAACCGCCAAACCATTAATGATGACCCAAATGAAGTGCCCTTACTTGTACACCACTGCACCATGCGCTGGTAATCGTGCTGATACAGCGCCAACGAATATTGAACCGATACTCTCATGAAGCAATGCGGGGATTAACACTCTTGCTTGTTATTTTATGTTAGCAGGGGTTTAATAGGTAGCCCGGGTGACGTGCGAACAGCTTTAATCTCTCACAGTCAGTGATATGCAATTGCTGTATTTAAAGCTCATTCGGAATTGTGCAACTTCTGAGACGTTCACCAATAAATCATTATAAAACGTTCGCATAACTTAGCTGAGTGGCCTGAGATATTACCACTGCAGAGGTATATGCAGGATGGTCCAGAAATCACTAGCTTTCTTAATCTGGAAATTTCTCCCAAAATATAAGAGGTATACTATAATTCTGATCAGAAAAGGATACGGACATAAAAATAACTTCAATTAACGAGTCAAGTGTGAACTGATCTTTATTTTAGAGGACATTCCTAGGTTTGTGCCTCCAAATGTGTGCACTACAGTGAAGCTTGTGTACATTGCAGTGAAGCTAATGTGCATTGCAGTGAATCTTATGTGTCCTGCATGGAAGCATATGCATACACTGCGGTGAAGCGTCTGTGATGTGGGCAACAAATGCCAAAATAAAAAGGACATACCATCCATTAACTTGTAAACATGTTTCCCTTGAATTTCATTTCGACTGAAATAATCCTTGAAGTAAGAAACAAATGCAAAAATTTCATTTTGCATCAATGCAAAAGCTTCACTGAAATAGTATATCCGCTTTGCTGCAATAACAAATGAAGGTAGATTACATGTTGTTCCCATTTATTTTTTATCTGATTTGGTTTTCTACTCAAAGGAGACCATTCCAGATATACTGTATAATGGAAGCAGACCTCTTTTTGTATAATATACAGTACTTTTTAAAAATAATAAAAGATGAACAGAGTTGGAAAATGGTTGATGTGATCGAAAATCGTTAATAACCTTTTTTTTTAAATGATGTGCTGGAAATTCGATTTTTTGTAAATGCGAATTATCACCTTTATCACAAGCAGTCTCGTTTTTATATTCCAGGGTCTGTATCCAGATTGCAAAACCATGCTGGCCTCTTCAATAAAATGTTCGATGGAACATAGCGTCGTTCACTTGTTGCCCGGCGTGTCTATGCCCCAAAGAACAGAAATATCTCAGCACTATAAGTATGTGGTCGAAACACGAGCTTCCCTATGGATTTTTTATCCTTTTCGTGGTGCTTCTAATCATTTTTGTCATATACGCATTTTTTTATTATTTGATGCTAGGTTTTATGTTCCGGAAAACACTTGGACGTCGAAGATTTTGTTGAAAAACTGCGCCACCGTTCCTGCAATGACCGAAGCCGAATGTCCGATCGTTGTTTACGCCAGATCCTCGGTGCTCCACTCTCCAGGCGGCATGGCCGAGTATTGGGTCAACTGCAGCGACTCTTACATCAAAGGCCACGCCTGCGTCCTTGAGTTCATTCCCAGGGAAAACTCGTGGCATTACATCTGGCTGGACATCTTGTACTCTACAGTGGAGTATCAAATCACCGTGGAGACATCAAGTATGTGCATATGCAAAATGATTTTGGAAGGGTCCATTTCAATATTTGAAAGGCCCAATCGGGAATGTTAATTTTAAGAGGAGCAGTTTTGAGTTTGTCAGGCGTTGTTCTTTCTATTGTTTTCCTATATTGTCAAGATTGATTTAAATTAAATACTAACTAACAAACAATATTAAAAATTATTACAAGGAAGGAATAGTATAATCATGTCTTTATTTGAATTTCTATGATGATGTTAATTATATGAAATCTTTCGTTTTCTTTTCAGTGTGTGAAAACGGCTATTCTCCAACTCAATATTTGGTACTGAGCGAGTTTAAGTTGTCAAACAACTCCTTGCCAAGCAATAAGGACTCTTTGCTAAACGTACCGAATTCAGCAAAGAGGGTTTTCATGCCTCTGCCAGTCAATTCGAGGACGAGGTCTGCTGATCCGGCTTGTTGGCCACGGATTCCCCTCTTGAGAAAGACTTTCCCCGGCAATTTTGTGTTCAACTACGAACAGCATCCCGACGAGAATGGAACCACTCCTGTCAAAATGGACATCAGCAATGCTGAGCCAACCTTACTTGTGGTGCCTATCCAAGCCCTGGTGGATATTGGTGGAACCCTGTCATACGAGCTGGTTCTGGATCCGTCCGTGGTATGTTGCATTTTCTTCTCATTATAAAATCTATAAAGTAATTTCAACTTTTTTTTAATTTAACGAATGTTATTTTATATACTGTAAATCTGTTTATGGACAGCGTGTTGCAGGAAAATTTAAACACTATATTTACACCTGTTTCCTGTTGTGTCTTGGCACCTGCTGTCAGGATTTGTGGATTATAGCACTTGGGTTTTATGAACACTACCTGCAACTTTCCTAAATCATAATATTACTTTAGGAAAAGTAATTTGTTAACTGGGATGTCATGCTTAAGTAATATCTCATTAATAAAGAACTTGCATGAAAGAGATCAGGGCTTGCAATAGAGTTTCTTTGCTGTGCTTATCTTGTTTCGCTATGATTACTATAAGGAAACAGTATAAGCAAAAGCAAGTCGTAAGCGGGATTGTTTTTTTCATTACCCTTGTGTATGCACTCGGATTGCTCTGTAATTTGAATTTATTTTTTCATAATCCTCTTATTTTTTTTTTTTGTAGAACACCACGGTATATAATGTGAGTGTGACAGCCTGCATCGAGAAAAACAAGCGTTCTCTGGTTTACGGAATAAGCAATTGCTCATCGCCCCTTAGCATTACAGTAAACTCTAGCAGCACCACATCAATGGCCCAGTATGTTATCATCCCCTTTCCAGAACCAGGGAATTGGTACATCACACTGGCTGCCTATTGTTATACAGTGGATGACTCGACTTCACATTTGGAGGACTCGGAATCTAGGTGAGACAATTGATGGCAGTCGTGTAGCAGATCTAAAAACAAATACGACTTCTAATACATGCCATGAAAAAATATATTTCAGGCCGTTTGAAATGGTTAGTTGCGAAACGAATACTACCAGGGTGATGATGACTATCTCGTCAGCATCTTGTCTTTACGGTGGATGTGGGTTTTACGGTCGGTGCTATCAGTATATTAGTGGGGGATTCATCTTTAGCACTTGTGTCTGCACGGCAGGTACTTCGCTCTTTCTTTTCCATCTTTTCTTTCTTTTGTTGTTTTTCAATGTTGTCTGTTTGCTTGCGATGATCGGTGTTACCATTGTTTTATTTGTCCAGTTGTGCCTAATTAAAATTGTGAGTACTTTATCATGGCGTTGCCTGTGTAAAATTACATTTTAGTAAAAAAAACCAACAACATCCATTTGTCGTTTAATTGAAATTCCTCAAAGAATCCCTAGTGTAAATGCGACGTTGTTTTCTGCTTCTCTTTATTAACTCACTTCACTTAAAGCATTTCACTGGCTCAGTACTCCTAGTTTTATGTGGTGATGATACCAGCATAAAATAATGTTCGACATTTGCACTGTAATTGCAAATAATGAAATAATAGTCGGACTAAGCCTACAATTTCCGTAAAGTTTTACAGTTTCCATATACGCACAGTAAATAAATCGTGTTTAAGTCTAACTATTTTGAGCTATTTTGCTTTTGTGATACTCACGCGATATTCTCCCTTTTCTAACATAACTTGACGAGTTTTGGTTGGCTTAGTGCAGTGGTAATAATAAACAAATGTACAAATTTTCATTCTAAAAAGTGTGACCTGCTGTGCATTTTTTGTACTTTGGTTCCACAAAGAAAATTTTTTATTGTGCTGGCTTTGTGTGATGTTGGTTCAAAACTCGAACCATCTAACCTGATTGTGGTTTTCTGTGGTTTTCCACAATGGTTTAAAAGAAATATAGCAATTGTTCTGTACTCCTTCCTTCCTTTTAAATGCATGTAGACATTACCATATTCTCTTACCCTGATAGTCTTTTGATATATGCATGTACTTGTAAGTTGTAACTGGTTTTGGGCATGACTAAATATGTTTAATAAATCAACTAGTAATAGCTTGAATGGCTTGCTTCAATTGCTTGAAATGCACATAATTGTTTCTAATTCGCCATATGTATTTCCAGGATGGAAGGGTTTTGGATGCACCGATGGCAGCTCAGCCATTCCGAATTTTGAGTTACTTTTATCGACCCTGTTATTAACGCTTAGCAACCTATTATTTATCCCAGCCGTTATTTTGGCAGTCTACCGCAATTTCTACACGGAGGCATTAGTCTATTTTCTCACCATGTTTTTCTCCACGGTCAGTATTTTGTCAAATTTTATCTGCAATTTTATGTATATAGCTAATTTTGGTCGACATGTTACCCATTTCAGTTTTACCACGCGTGTGACGAAGAGGCATACACTTTTTGTTTGATGCGGCTGGGCGTTTTGCAATTTTGCGATTTCTATCTGGCCATCATGGCCGTTTGGGTGACATTGGTCGTCATGGCTGATCTCCATCCAAAGCTATACTCTGTTTTACACATGGCTGGTGCAGTCGGCGTAGCCTTAGGGGTAGAGTATGACCGCACCGGCCTCTGGGTTTTCCTCATTCCATCGGCAACAGGTGTCCTCATCCTCTCAGTATCTTGGGTAAATATTACCAATTCTTATTTTCTATAAAAGTTTTTTTAAAGTGTATTCTTTTTTAACGTAATATATTATTTCAGAATTATGATTTTTCTTGTAGCTTAGAAAGGGTATTTGCAAACTCTCGTTATTGCCAAATATAATTGTGATATTTCACACTGTTTCTAAACTAGCCTTTTTTTTCAGCTATGGCACTGTCGGCAATACAAAGCCTGCTTCCCCGAGAGGAAAGTCTGGTTCCTGTGCCTGCTTCCAGGGGTGCTGCTGGCAGCTGCAGGCCTGGCATGCTTTGCCTTTTTAGAGACACAGAAGAATTACAAATACATTCACAGTGGATGGCATATGGCGATGGCGCTGTGCATTCTATTTTTATTGCCACCAGCACGGAAGCATAAAGGTAGGCAACCTGTTCCGGTAGAACCACAGGCCGGTATAAGTTACATGAGGGCGGACGAAATGGTGGACATTACACCGCACTTCGAATCTGGCATTTCGGACAGACTCATTCCAATTACGCCTTAAATACCAATTGGGCCGTGATGAAATTTAATGGACAGTGCTGTTTGTTAATGGAAACTTGTCACGTGACTTGTGTAGTTTCAATTGCGAAGCATTCGAGGGAAACGTCAGTGAGGGAGTAGCTGTGTATGCCCTATATTTTATCTCTTAATTTAAATTAGTTCAGCCAATGTGTCTTTGTTATTCATTCAGATTATGTTGTGCTTAGAAGTTGTTAGTTTTATCAGCAAATACATGATCATTCATCAGGAGCAATTTATTCCCTTCTTAGGAAGTGATGACAGCCATACTGACCAATCTCAGTATAAATAGCTTAAATTTAGTTGTTAAATCGGTTAATTTTCGAGATGAACTAGTTAGTAATTGTACAAAATGTGTTTGACACTGATACACATTTTACCTATGGATCCGTAGAATTACTGCATAATTTGGAACTTGTTCTATTATTTAATTATTATTTACACTTATAATATAATTAGGTCGCATAGAGACTAATTTAATTTAGATGCGATTAGGTTCAATATAACATTATAGCAGAAAGGTACTGTATTGCACTTGGTCATTGATTAGCATTATGACTAGCATTGTCCCATAGAAGTTTTACAACTTGTTTAATGGCATTATTATTTATTAACCTGAGTATTTTCTTTAAAAAAAATCCCGATTTAAAATATATATTATACAACAGAATATCATCGGAAAATCATGTTGATCCAGAAATATCTAATGGGTTTTTTAAAATTTTGATTAGAACGTATTTTTACGATTTAATTCCATGTAAAGTTTTGTTAACTGCTGAAGCGCAGTACCTTTTTAAAGCGAATTTTTAGAATTGATGAGATGGATTTTTACTTTCTTCATTTGACAGTTAATATCTGTTTTATATTGAGGGTGGTCCAAAAGTGATATCCATAAAGAGATTAAATATGCAGTGAGAAGCTTTTATATTTGTGGAAAAAGCAAAATGCAATTTTGGCATATTTATTTATTGCTTCAAGGATTATTTCGGAAAAATTGTAGTTAAGGATAATAGTAATGATGTTGCACCCCTTATATTTTGACAGTTTCTGTCCCTATTGCTTCATCGCAATACACATAAACTTCACTGCAATACAGACATGCTTCACTGCAATACAGACAGTTCGACCGCAATACTCAAATTTCGAGGAAACGTGAATGTCCTCTAAAATTTATCCAATCCCGATTATATTTCAACTATCTCTTTCATTTTGAGAGATATTTAGAGATTAAGAGAGGTTGTGACTTCTGAACCAGCCTGTGTAATGAAAATTCAAAAATGCGGAGACAGTGTTTTGTTAAAGTTTAATTTATATATGTGTTGTATAACCTATCAGCTCTTCCACCAAAATATGCTGCTGACGGATTTCACTTTTTTAAACTTTTTATCTGAATTTAACAAAGGGGATTTATAATTTTAAAAAATGGTGATATGGATACTAAAAAGTTGTCCACTATTTGTATTAGTATTGTTTTTATGTAAAGTAAGCATAATATTGTATATTGTCCAAACTCGTTTCAAATCGAAAAGTCGTATGACCCATGGAATTATACAAATACAATCAAACAAATATGAAAAAAAAATGAAAAAAAAAAATAGTGCATCTCTCGCAGATGCAGTTATAACTTTTTTGGGCTTCAAGGATCATTTCTGCAAAAGCTTTCCACAGTAATGCGAAATTGAGTTCACAGGTTTTTTTAAGTAGCGAGATATATTAATAAATGTGAGGTCTGGGAAATATCACAGAATCAAGATGATGAGAAAATGAAATCGCGGAAAAGTTGTTTCGCCAGAGTCATATAAGAGGGAGTTTCATTTTTGGAAATCAAATCTGCTTCAGTGATTCCACCCGTATTTTATACGAGAATCATGACCTATATATATATATCCCGCGTAGTCTCATTTCAAAACGAATTCATGAATAGTGAAAGGTGCGAGCGTACAATGTTATGGAATATATATATATATTCCATGTGGACTGAAAAATATGAAATTTCTCAGGGAAACTGGATTATTCAAATGAGTGAAGACACGCTTCATGAACTTGATGCGATTTCAATTCAGATTTCCAAATAGAAAAATAAACTTCAATCGAGTTGAAAGGAGGCAATTTTTGATTTACGTCCATTCGGTGCAAATGGATCTGCTCGGATATCAAATAGCTTGCTTTTTCCAAAGGTCCAATTACATGCTGTCTTGCACGATGGCAATTCAGCAACGCCTCATGCAAATTTCTTGCTTACTTGGCTTTAACGTGTTTCGAAACCATGAAATTCAAATGGAAAAATGGTTGGTGGTTTTCTAGCCGTTTTTAAAGTTGATGAACTCAGTTTGTTGGCTATTCCCCCAAGTCTGGCAGTTTGTCCTAGAATTATTATGTGCTTAAAATTCCATGGACCAATATAGGTATATTTTTGTGCGTGTGTATGTATTCAGGGTTTTTCCTTTTTTTATTACATATATATCAACTAAATTGTAAATGATCTTTTAAAATAAGGCTCAAATTAACAATCAAATCAAAAATTTTAATACCATCTTAGTATACCTTCGTACACTATTAAAATTTACTTAGGACCACCGATAGCTTTTATGTATATTATTATTATTTAACATTTTATAAATTGCATCAGACATTTTAAGCATGTTTAATGTAATTATATATATATATCCATGACATGTTGAGATTTTGGATATGGCCTGTTGGTTGCTTACCCTTGAGGGATCTAGGGGACCCTTGTAAATATCCTGAGGATCCTCGGACCATAGTTTTAGTGCACACTAAGCTAGGCCTAAAGGTGTCGCGGCACACATATATTGAAAAACATTGGAATACAAGGTTTAAACTGATAGCACAACCAAACATTCCAACGACGTAGTTTCCGGTGTTTTATTAACCTCGTGCTGTACAATGTATATCAGAAAGGTGTGAAATTATGGGAGAAATGTAATTAAATATATAAAGAAATAACTAGCATCTGTTTGAATAATGTTATAATTTTTCAGCTCATGGCATGAAATAAAGAAAAATTAGACTATGATTATTTAGGAGTATATAGAAATGAAGAAAATGTAGTTCATAAAAGCATTGTTTAAAGAAAATGTTTTTGATGTCCCCCAAACATTGGTTGAAAAGCATTGTAGAAATTATACATTTGCCTTTGAAATTGACATGTAACTATACATGGATGGAAGATGGTAAAAGGCCTAAAGACTTGCAAACAATTTATTTACTGGAGTTTAAACAAATGTTTGTTTTATGTTACCATTTAGAATTCACATCAGATTTAGCATATCTATTTCCTTTATTTTCCCTAAATACGAGTTATTAGTTTTGTTGTTTATTTTGAGCTATTGACTAATATGTTATATCCACGTATATTTTCATTTCTTTTTTTTTTTTAACCCTTGAGTTTATTTGTTATGTCAATGCTTACATATCACTTTATAACATATTGCAATTTTTTTTATATCGAAATGTTTTTGAAAATTGCATTTATTATGAATGTTGACATATATCAACAAAAATGTACGTTTTTTTCCTGAAAATACGATATAGCATAATACTTGAAACGGAGAAAATTCTGACAGGAGATTTATTGATTTTACTGGCCCTTAAAAATGTGTATGGTAACAATTTCCTTTGTTATTTATTTATGACAATTTTGGTTGGACTTTTAGATCAATCGGTCTTTAATTAATATGGATAGTGAGATTTGGAAATGAACATTTCAACTTATTCTGGCCATAATCAGATGGTAATTTTATTTTAAATAAACAAATCGTAATTTATTAGAATACAATTTTGACAATCAATATTTTATTAATATTTAACATGGCTTTATCGTATTAACAAGCTTTTACTAATAAGAAGGGCATATGTAATTTCAAGTATAAAGAGATGTTTAAAAATGTGGAAAATTTTTGATACATACATTTTGCAATTGTATACCTCCCCTTATTAGTAAAATCTTGTTAACTACGAAAGAGCCATGTAAAACATTTCTCAAATATTAATTAACAAAACTGTATTGTAATAAATTGTGATTTTGTATAATAAAATTAGCAATTGATGAAGGAACGTTGTGTGCAACAATGAAGTCAGTGGGTTATTCATTCCCAAATCTTGTTTTCCATATCTACATATAATAAAAACCACTTTAATCTATGGAATAAACTCTACAGGTATATTAATCGAATGATATAATAACATGGGTATATTTATCAGAGGTATTGTATATTAAGGTTCGAAGCACTAGGGATTTTCCTTGCGTGTAGTTTACGCATACAAGTTTAGGAAACCTCTTAATTCAGTGTTATATTTTACAATGTACAACTTAATTTGCATATTTCGTGAATTTATTTTTGCTTCTGTTTTATTTTGCCAGCCGCCTCATCCACTCAGAAATCCTAAGCTTCAGTCAACAGCAACCTGCACTCTCCATGTGGAGAGCACGCTAATAACCCAATTCCTACCATTTTCTATGCTAACTACTTTTTTGTTAGTTTTGTTTATTTCTAACGTTTTTATTCATGGCTCTGCCAATTTTACGAATATTGGACAGGCCTATAAAATGTGATAAAATATATTTGTTCTGAATCGCAATATGCGATTCGTAATAAATTATCATCTGGCATTAGTAGCATTTTCAAAGTTTTTTGTTTTGTTTTTTTTTGGTTAAATTCATTTTCCTATAAATTTAATCTTGTGATCAAGAAATTATTTTTGTTAAAGAATTCCGAGATTTTATTTAATATTATTTTGATTATTAATTTTTATTTCCGTTTTGTTGCTAACTTATTATCCCGTATTACGTTTTAACCTCGTCAACTATATCTTCATTTAATCTCCTTCGTCAATCTGAGCATCCCTAATCGCCCACCGTGTCACCCAAAACGCCTTTTACCTAAAATATTGGAGTTCGGATACAACCCTGGCCCCCGCAACAAGTTGGGACGTGAGTGCTTGAGGAGGTTGGTTGTAGAATTTTTAACAGAAACGTTTTCTAGGTGTCTTTTTTGTCTTTTTTATATTCTGTTGAATGCCTTGTGTGTTTTATGTGGAAATGCATTTTTTTTAACTAGTTAATGGAATGACTACGGTTTGGACTAGCAATTTTCCTGTGCAAGGGTTCGATACTAACATTTTAATTTCATTGATGTTTATTGTGGTTTTGGCAGTAATGTGGTTTGTGCATAATTTAAGACATCCTAACTCTACCCATTCTCTATTTTTAATGTTGTTTGGCTTACATGGCATGTAATCCAAATTTCTGAAAATTCTACAAATGAGTTCATTATTCGATAAGGCGAAAAATTTGCATTGTTATGCATTTGTATTCTTAAAATGTGTAGTTGAGTAATGCTGTTTTCTAAAAACAAATATCTAAACTACTGCACTCTAATATTAGTTTCATTATTTTTTTCTTTGTTCTGAATCTGTCCGCTCCCATTTTATTAAATCTGGGTCGATATTTTCCCTTATTTTAGACTCGTCACAGGGGGTCCTGGATGTCAATTGGAAACCACAGGGATCTTTCAAGTTTTTACAAGAAAATGAAACAGACATGTTATAGGTAGGCCAAAAATAATTAAACTGGAAATTCCTAAAATAAATAGAGGAATGGCTACTAACAGTCACTTAATCGCAGATTTTCAAAGCACGCTGCCTTTTGCATGACTTTTTAATTTGGTTGAGCATATATCCATTCTCAGGGTACTATATATAATTAAGGCATGGATAGCTAGTTGTAGAATACCCAAACTTAAAACATTCTACAATCAGCGCTTATAAAAATATATTTTGATTTTCCCAAATAGCGTGAAGTTTGATCAGCAGTTTTTGAATGTAAATGAATTTGTTTTGGATTGTGTTTATCGTGGAATGGTATTTTATCATTTTAATTTCTGTGTGGATGTTCGTGCGTTTGTCAAGTGTTGCACAGCAGTTTTCTTATTCCAATTTCTTATAAAGTCACCATTAAACGTCAAAATTATAATTGCACCTTTGTTTCTTTTCAGGATTATCAATATTTAGTTGTTTGGTATATTAAGGCATATTAAATAATTGGGATGATGTGTTATGAGAAAGACATAATTAGAAACGTCGTTTTACTCTCAAACCAAAAATTTAGAATCAGTTAATGATTTGGATACCAATTTGCCGTTCCAAATCATCAGCAGCAGGCATGTAAAAAGTAACTTTAAAACCATTAGTTTTTGTATAAAATATTCTGTTTGGGGGAATGACGTGATAGAACTTAATCAGAATCACCTCCAAATCCTCTGTAATCAAGCATCTCTGTAAAATATGAATGGTACCCATTCAGTTAGGACCACGAATTTAAATATATCGACAATAACGCTCGAGTACAATCACCCGATAATTCAACTTTCCTCTGGGCAACGATAACTTTGGCCGTAATTATGTGTTTTTACATAACCGTAGCCGCTAGATCCTATCGTTTTCAATGGAACCTCTTGGCAAATGCCCGTACGTTTCACTCAAAGAGCAATAATCGAACTGTTAAGATTTTGAGTAAAACTTGAAGTGCTTTCTTGGAAGGTACTGAATGGCGATGGATCGGTTATTCAATCTGTAAATCTAGTTTGAAACATCAGTGACATAAAAATAAGTCTTTGTTAGAACAAATGTACAATAGTCTTGTTTAGGTACAATCACTTGAGTGAATTAAGCCAGTGCATATTGATCCATACGCCATCAGGCCTCTACAATGATCCTGCCCTTCGTTTTACTACTTATGGTCTACCTGCCGAAAATGATGTTTCTGTATAAACGTACAATTGGATTTCTGCATTACATTGTCCACTACTGCTGCTCGGTGTGCCCGAATTTGGATCAATTTCGAGTGCAATGCATCAGTTTAAAAAAAAAATTTGATCTTCCTGGAAATAGTTCATGTAGGAATCTGCTCAATGGGATGACTAGACCTTTTAAGTGTATTTCATTGATTAATGAGAAAGAGAAAGAGGGTTTTCTGTACTTACAATCTGTGTGGAGAATTCTTATAATTGTTGCTCAGGCAATGGCAGCTAATTTTCAATTTAGAAATTCTATGAAAGTGCTTCCCCTTCTACTCTTGTGTGTATGTTATATATGTCTGATGAAATGCCTGTTCCCTTTCTTACTTATTCCTGTGACACTGCACAACATTGGGAGCTCGACTTAATGTGGACAGTTTAAAATTAAACGCTATTCCGAGTCAACGTTTATATAAAACGTGTTTCAAAGCTGTGTCAAATGCACACAAAAATATAACAATTTTGAAAATCTTGGTACAGTAGAATCCGATTATCCGAGTATCCGTATTATTCGATCAGTGTGAAATAAAATTATTTGTGCATCATTTATTTTTAAAAACTCGATGCTGTTGCATATTATCAATGTACATGTATTTATTAGTACATGTATTTAATGCATGTAATTTTCTCATTAAATAGCACAAATATTTTACATTGCGTTGCAGTTTTTAATTTATAAAATGAATTAAAAATTGGGGGAGAATTAGTATTATCAGTTTTTGGTTATCAGAGGTAGGCTTTGTCCACATCAACTCTGATAATCGAGGTTCTACTGTATACGAATCAAGATATGTATTATAGTTTGCATCTATGGCCATAAATGGTTACAAATATTTCAAAAGCTAAAAGAAAAGACAAATTTACCATTCCAGTACGTTATTATTTATTGAATATTCTTTTTTTTTTGGACTTGGTCCATGAATGAATTGTAGATATGGCTTGGACATGTAACCCATATGATATATATTAAAACCCACAATCTGTTATTTCAATTTTATCTTGTAAAAAGTAAACAAATATTGAAATAATAAGTAAAGATAAAAGCAATTGATTTTGGGTTTTATAATGGTAGCGTATTTTTAATGCTGAAGTTAGATTCAAAATGCAGCAGGCCGATATGTCTCAGCTGATTGTCTGTTTTATTTATTTCAATATAGAGAAAGTGAGAAAATTTGACAAATTCAGGCTTTTAAAAGTGATGGGATATGACAAGATTATAACTATTATTTGAAGACAAAATTCTTATTGCACACTGCAAGAAATCGTTGAATCTAGCATTTAGTAAAGGTGAACCTTCAAATATCAGCTTCAATGTTTTGGTTTCACAAAAAAACATATATATGTATACCTTAATGCTTTCATTTGGCACTGCTCTACAATATTTGTACGTTTTCAATTCTTTTCACAGCTTTGTTTTCCGCCTTCCATTATGTTAAATAATGCTTTTCCAGTTTAGTGTTTTAATGAATATTCACACCTTTTCTTTTTTTTTACCCAGTTTTGAGAAAGTACAAAAATGCATTATTTCCAAAGCCACATTCTCGCCCCAATTGACCGAATGGAGTAAGTTGTTTTTATATTTAATTAATAATAAAAAATGTGATTTAAAAAAAAAAAATGGACCAGCAAGTTTGTCGGGTGATCATTGTTTTAATCGTTTGTTACGTAGTATGACAACATTTTAAGATCAGTTCACATGCGATTTCAAAATTTCTATTTAAAAATGAGGTTGTTGATGTATATATGCTTCATTGCGTTAATTTTTCTTCAGCCCTCGCCTTCATCCGGTTGATAAATGCCTGACCTTTGCTCTTGCGAAAGCTTTCAAATGGATCGTTCAGATTGATTCCGATGCCTTTGTACTGGTCTTGCCGGTCTCGTACTTCACCACCCGATATCGGATCTTGAATGCCCTGCTCTGCTGCACCCAAGCCAGCACCGCCCCAGCCTTGAATAAAAAAAGTAAGTCTTAATTTTTTTTTTCAATACTTATAGTTAAGACTGACCGCTTTGGTAGCCAAATCCGAAAAAGGAATAGCCGAAATATGGAATACATTTTGTAACTTACCCATCTTTTTCAATAATTGATGGCCTTTATTTGATTCGTCCAATCGTCTGTCAAGAGTGGGTTGGGCATATGCACCACCACTAAAAAAAAGTAAATATCAACATTTGAACTACAACATACGAACAATGTTAAAAGTCGCATCCCAAGAATATTTGAGGATTAAGAGACTTACAAGAAAGATGGTGGCGTGGGACTCCTGGATGCCGATCTCCTCCTAGAACGGGATGATTGATGATTTGGTGATGGAGACCTTGAGTGAGAACGTGACTTGGACCGGGCTGCTCTTGTAAAAGCAACCGGAGATTGGGGGGATCTGGAGCGAGAACGGGAGCGGGACCTAGATTTAGACCGTGATTTGCTGCGTGGACGGTTGTACGTTATCTGGTTACTTGTGCTGTGAAGTAGAAATGAGCGAGTTAATGATCGCGCTTTTTGGTTTGTATGAGGAACTTGCATATGACAACTTACTTTCTGCTCTCCTCTCTATATCTCCTTCTCGGTGGTGATCTAGACCAGGAGCGAAACTGTCGTTCCCTTTCCCTTGACCGCGACCTTGATTTTGATCTGGGAGACCTGTCCCTTAAACCTTCTCTGATCTCTTCTTCTTTCCTTTTCTTAGCTTGACTCTTTGCTTTGAAAAACTCGTATAGGCCCAGTTGTTCCCAACCATCACTACTAACAGTTAGGACAAGTTTCCAAAACATGGAAAGAGCGCATTAGAACTATAGTTAAGTCAAAATCCCAGCTCCCAAAAAGAAGTTGGGTCCGATGAGCAGGGTGCTATCACAGACTTGGTTATACTTGGAGAAAACTGACCTGTTCCGTGGCCTATCGTGACAAGGTGGGGTGTAAAAGAGCTCAACAGCAGCTATGAGACGCTCACTTGGAGCTTGAGGTGGAGGTAGAACTATTTCGTTTGGGTCCAACGCCTTATATTCACAGTCTTCCAGCTAGTTTTTCAGCATGAAAATCAGATATTAGTAAAATTTGTGAATTAATTTATTATTTTGTGACAGATGTTTTTTAGATATTCTCATGATACCTTGACCAGAGTTGTCATGAGTCCAGCAGGTAGTTCAAAGTAAGGCACGTTTGGAATGACGGCCTGCTCGTTTTGTTCAGCCAACTGCGCTGCAGTTGGGGGAGGGATCATAGGTGGGAATCCAGGGGGCGGTTTGCTCAAATCTGGCAGCGGTAATCCAGCTGAGGGGTAGAAATGCGAGTATTAATATTTGGGGAACAAGAAAGCGTGTATGGGGACAACATTTTAAATATCCGGGAAGTCCTTACCCGGTGGGAAGTGTGGCGGCATTCCTGCAGGAAGCGGCTGGTTAAATGTTTGCGGTTGAGGGAATGTCGGCGGGAACCCAGGGGGTGGCTGGTTAAAATTAGGTGGAGGTTGGCAGAAATTTGGAATGAAATTGGGAGGGGGTTGGCCGAAGTTGACTCCTGGGCCAGAGTTCATGTTTGCTGGCGTCGTTAGCGGTGGAGTTTCGGATGGCGATGACGTCTGAAGTTCCGTGTTGCTTTGAACGGCGTTTAAGCTAGTCGAGTTTTCCACTTTAACGAGTAAAATTACAGGGTTAACAAAGTTTCACATGCTCGCAATACCAGCCTAAAATCCTTGTACGCATTTACCTTTAACTTGCACTGGGGGCCCTCTTTGTGGCGAGGAATATGACGAAACCTGTGGGTTCATCTGAGGCTGTGGCGGCGGGGTCAAGGGTTGCTGTTGCGTCAGTGGTTGCTGTGAGACCTGCTGCGTTTGGGGTGGAATCGTCGGAGGAATCTGAAGCTGGGGTGGCTGCGTTTGGGGCTGTTGTGGAGCAGCCGGTGACTGCTGTTGAGGTTGCACATTGCGATTAGCATTGGCGTTGGGGGGCATTAAGGGCTGCAATGCATATTTAATGCTCTTCATAACAGATTAAATGCAAAAAGAAAGAAAAGAAAAAAACGGTAACACAAAGGCAGACATCGAAATGCATAAAATAGATACTCAAGTTAATGGTAAGCTTATCCCATTATTTTTTAAATCTAAAAGCATATGAGTAACATGGAAATGAAAGCATTCCAAATGTTTATCGGTTGGGATTAACTAGCCTATACAAACAAGTAATCTAATTCTAGGGCATTCCACACCGATGCGAATGAATGAAACTTGCTTACCTGTGCCAGTTGCGCCGTTATATGAGCCACGAAGTCTTGGTGTTGTTTTTGTAGTGATACAAACTGAGTCTGAATGGCTGCAGTTATTGGCGTTACAACATTAGAATATTCTGTGATTAAACCGGCCTGCGAAAGGAGAAAAAATGTATTGCTACAGCGATTTAAGACAGTTTCCAGTTTCTTTTAAAATCGTAGAGTTATCTTACTTGATATGCGGTTAAGGAAGTTGCAGGCGTCTTTAATTGCTACAGAAATGAAAAAGCAAAGTTAGTAAGGCTTTAAATAGAACTGGAAGTAATGATGTGAGAAACTTGCAGCATCTAAAAATGCATCAACTTACTTCCAAAATTAATGGTGAAAAATATTTATTTGATTCCCATAATTTCAGCAGCTGAAATAATCGTAAATACTCATCTTATAATACAAATTTAACAAACAGTGCTGAATAGTAATGCAGAAAAAGCATGAATTACTTTAGAGAGTTTTAATTTCTGATCATCATTTGCACCAATACTCGTCGTGCAAAATATAGGTATAACCACTGTGCCTAACGATCGCTTAAGTTCCTCTGCATTCCTACGAACACTTTAAAAAACAAGAACGTCCTTTATAGAAATGTGCAATAACAACTCGAAAATAATGGGTGTGCAGAACATTTTGTAGTCGGATAATGGACCTTATGTAGATTTTGCCACGGTCGGCATCTCGTGGCTTTAATCTATTGCCTCAAAACAAAAGCTTAGGACAAGTTCTATTCTCGTCGTTAGTGCAACGAACCACAGGCCGGTGATGCCGTCCTGAAGTAAGGCTGCATAAGGTCCATTGCTAGTGCATTGACTAAAACATGGAACACAATTTTGAACCAATGCGTGAAGCTTTTTTTAAATGAAACTTCACAAGCTTTCCAATTTGATGGCGTAAGCATAATGACTTCATTTGTCTGCAAGTTCACATATTCTATTCAATACTTTTCTCTAAGATACCAGTGATGTAAAACGTCGTTGATAAGGTAGACCAAGTGCAACTTCAATTCAAACGGCGATCCAAGAGCAGTAATTCTAAAGAAAGCAGACAATTTCTATTGTGAAATTGAAATTACAATTTGGAGTTTTGTGTATCAGATTGCCGTACCTTTTGACGAGGTAACGAGAAATAACTTCATTGGCGCCAGGCGTTGTGGAAGTGTTGAAAATCCAGCTTTTGCCAACCTTAAAAACGAAACGATTAAGATGAGTGCTTAGAATAGCATACATTAAATTGAATAAGAAGGACGCAATGATATTTTTACCGAAATGGAATCCTTGGTGCACGATTCTATTATTGGTTGCATTATTTTATCCGCTTCTGCCAAATCCACATCGCACTCTTTGGCAATCATTTGGAGTTTGTCGTCTTGGGCTTGTCGTATTGCTTCGTCAACTTGAATCTTAAGTACAAATGTTAATTTTTGGGAAATGAACAACTTTCTCTGCTTTGATTTCTACAAAACATACTGTGTTCACCACTTAACAACTGAATTATTGTTCCATACCTGTTGTTGCTGCATGAGGACATGATGCTGAGCAGCTAAATTTCGTTCACTTTGTTGAATCTGCTCCTGAATATGCTGCTGCTGTTGCAAATGGGGCTGCCAGGGGGCCGTTTGGATTGACTGTTGCGTAATTGCATGTTGAACAAGTACCTGTTGTTGGTGTTGCTCTAAAGTTTTCTGCTTCTGCTTAAGAACTACAAATGGCATGGATGGTGAGCCACGTAGCCACACAGCGTTGGTCTAGTTATATTTTGTTATCCCGTGACGATTCGGCTATTATTTCAACACGCCAGGATTTTTAGTTACCCCGTCGAACCAAGCCCACTTACTTGCTTGTTCTGTAGTCACTTTGTATTGGTAGTAGTTGAAGTAGTCGCCTCCAAACAGGAAACCAAACTTTGGGTTATCTTTTTGTTTGTTTTTGGTCATTTGCTCAAACTCGGGTCCGTTGCGGGCCACAAACTGGGCCAACTTGTCGATTATGTTCCGCAGTTCTTGATCTAGAGTAAATTAGCAGAGAATATCAGATTTATCAGAATTTCAACTTTCATCCCTTGCCACTATGTTATTAGAAGGCCTCTGAAAAGTATTATTGCCAGTCAAACGACGTGTAAGTACACTTTTGTGGGTTCCTTTATCGGTTTAAAGGCCATGTTAAAGTGTCAACACGTATACAGCATACGTAGGCTAGCTAGCTCACCCGGCGTTTCCTGAAAAAGCATAGCCATTTATTTGCTAAATCATTCACTTTGCAACGGGTTTAACCTGTTTTTCCCAAGTCAAATTCACCTCCGCGTGAAATTTCAGTTAAAAAATCAAATCATTACATGTTCCCTATAATAAGATCGATGCTATTCTACACGAATACAGCAACGCACACATGGTGATCGCCAATGAAAACTACGCTGAAAATCGTAAACAATAGCAAATCGTATCTATTTTACATGTACTGTACCTTCTGGTGGTTTAGGTAGATCCATTGTCGAAATATTGTACCGTAGTTTAAGCAGGGTATTAGAAATTTAACGGGATTAGTGTTGCTTGCACAAATAAAATGAGAAAAACGGAAGCCATTTTGTTAACTGACGACGAGTCTGATCTACTGCGCAGTCGATGTGCGCAATTGGTCACTCATTGTCATTTGTCAGTTGGTCTTGGGCTTGGTCAGCAGCAGTTGTGTTTTTATCAACTTGATTAAAATTTTGTAACATTAGGCATTACATATAAACACTGGAGTTATGTACGCAGTAGATTTTAGAAGCCATGTTACGTATGTGCAATTATACTCAATGCATTGGTAATTTAGTTTATCAAATTCGTTTTGAGATATGCACGTATTTGACCTGATTTAAGTAAGTATTCATATATAACCACTTGCACCAATATGCACCAAACAGATGTTCATGATAATTATAAGATAAATTTAACAAAATTAGATATTTAACTGTGACTTTAAAGTTTAAATACTGCCACGTTGGGTGTTGTGACTAAAATGCTCACTAGATGGCGCCATTAGTAAATGTTGCTTCGTATAGCGGGGGCTATGCTTGTACACAGATGCACATAAATTTCATGCGCATGTAACTTCAGATATGCAGCAGATGGTGCTGTTCGAAATTTTCCTTTAATATTTTTGCCACAAATCTGCAAGAATTGCAAAACACGACACTTAGGTACTGACTTTAATTTCGCATGAAAAAAGGGTAATGAATTGAAATGCAGATCTGCAAGGCGTTAATATCTTTTAGAATTGCAACAAAAAATGGCTCCTTCTGGAGCAGAAGAGATATCCATGTTAGGATTGTCATATGTTAGAGCAGTGGTCGGCAAATCGCGGCTCGCGAGCCACATGTGGCTCTTTGGCCCCTTGAGTGTGGCTCTTCCACGTAACAATGGACCTATACCTATAGTTTAAATAATTTGGCTCTCAAAAGAAATTTCAATCGTATTGTTGATATTTGGCTCCGTTGACTAATATTGGCTCAGTACTGTTTTGTGTTCTGTGAGAATTTATTGTCATTTTGTGTGACATGCATAGATTAAAAAACACTGCTCTAAGGGGATTACTATCGCTTTGATTCATGTTGTATTGTGCTGTTGCATGAAGTCATTAAATAAATAATTTTTATTTTATATAATTTTATTTGAATTGAAAATTTGTTCTGTAACAGCTATGTAATATACCTGAATTCTTCCCATTCATATATGTGATGAACAATAGTTTTTCATGATAGTATTTTAGATGAGATCATTTTTTCGTACCGGTTTTTGATTTTGAAGTTATATTTTCTATATGAAGTTTCTTTATGGCTGTTGCATCAACGTACCCGAATTACCATACACAGTACTGTAGTACATGAAAACCAGTACATGAGTTTTATAATGTGATGAATTTCTTTATCCATTCAATTGTCCTTGGTGAGTGTCATGTTCTTGTAAAAGACCATCGTCCCCAAAATGCTGAAAAATAATTAAGTTCAGTATTGTATGTATATATTCTTGCTGCACATTATCAAAAATTATTCAGTTTTACCTTACCTTGCATTTTCCTTGGACACAATAGGCATTTGCATTATTTCTTCCACACTTCGTTCCTGTTGGAAACCAACCAGAAGAATCCACATCCAGTTTAAAATACCTGAATTTATTATGTTTTTATCAGTCCATTTATTCTCTAATTTTACCAAGTGAAGTGGTTTCTGATGTGTATTGAGGCCAAATTGTTAAATTCAACTTACCTCGTAGATAAACGAGCGTCTCGACAAGCTACAATACACGGTCGGTCTGGATCACTTAACACCGCAGGCAGTTGCTTGCCCCAAGGTCCAATTTGGGATACTACCTTGGCTTGATAAGTGCACACAGAGTTGGCAAACTCCTGCACAGTTGGAACAGATGAACATGAATCCTGAAAAATAATGACAATATGAATTGTGTTTAATGCTTCATTTTGGGAACTACCATTTGGCATAGTTAGGAATGTATCGTCTGAATATATATTATATAATTATTTGTAGGTGAATGGCAATGGAGGATGGACCAACCTGATTGGCATCACACAGTTGAAGAGCGCTTCTGCCACAACTGCGAAATGTTTGCGGAGTGCATCCTTCCGAGGAACGAACGAGTCGGAGCCCTTTGCCACCAACCACGCAACTGGGATGGCATTTTGAGACTGCTTGCCAGACGGTGGAATTCTTCTCTTCATTTGGTAAGTCTTATGATTGTTTTTTATTACTTAATGTTGTGCAAGATTCCTCAATAACATCGGAAGGAGTGCATGATTTGTAAAATTTTCAAAACTGCTCATTTAGGCACAAAAGGACATAAAATTATGATGTCCAAACGCGTTAGTTTAGTTGGCGATAAACTTGTGTAGCTACATTGGACATTTTTTTGGTCTTGCAAACAATATTGAAAGTATTTGTAGGACATACTGTATATACAGGGTGATACACGAGTGCCTCCGGGGTTCTAAATACTATGAGCATCAGTTCATGTAATTTGGCTAATCGAATTCATATTTTCATTAAAGTATTATTTTGAGAAAATGATAGCGTGCATCTTTCTGAAATAATGCAGCGATGTCAGAAGGATTCACGCTTTAATTTCCTGGAATTTGACACGTACATTTCAACTACAGATGTGCTTTAGTATCACTTTTGTGCAATAACAATAATGTTGAAATATCATAGTGCGAAGAATCGTATTTACCTATGCATCCGTTCCTTTCATTGCATCGAAATGCCTATCAATTGAGAATGCAGGATTATTTTATGATCCTTATGCCACTATCCCATTACTGAAATGAACTCAAATGCCCTTACCATGCATCTGCCATCCACGCAGTAAGATTTCTGTTGTCCTATTAGTCGGCAAGGTGTTCCATCGGGGTAAAAGTTCGGCAGGCTGATAGATGTTCCGTTTTTCTTCATGCATTGTACGACGCATTTGGTTTGAGCTGAAAAACGTGCAAGGGTAAATGGATTTCCCGTATTTGGCCACAGTATTCTGTCCGCAATAATTCTTACGAGTGACACGCTGAAGCTGAATCAATGGCTCTCCGGTTAAAGAGTTGTCAGTTAGTGCCACTTTTATGCACACTTGACGGGAATAATTGGCAATGGTCCTTTTCTGTGCAGCAGCACAGATCTGCGTTAGAAAAATAAAGAAAAGTGTTATCAGTAGAATTCTGTTAAGTTATTTATTTCTGTATATGAACTGCAAACTTTTCCTTTATTTAGTGTTGCAAATTTCATAATTTGCAATGATGCGAGTGTTACTTGATGCTGATATATCATTGTTTGAATTATGTTGACTAAGATATGGCAAAATTAAATTGTTTGGGACAAATGTTCCATAAAGTCACACTGCAATTTGATGCAATTTTGGTATACTGTACGTATGTGTCAGCAATTCATCGAAATGTGCCAAGCTTTTTTTAAAAATTTTAGATGACAATTCACCCAATGAGTAGAATGAATAATAGCAGATGGATGTAACAATACCAGATAGTTTTTGTCAGGTCTTCCGCTTCTTTTGTTTCCGAAACGTAACTTACTCAGTTCAGTAAATATCTATTGTGGTGATTTCATTACTTTGGATGTTATCTGAGTTTCTCGTAGATCAATGAACTGACTTTTGCTTTTGCAATTTCCAACTGACGAACGTGAACAGAAACATAAGTTATTTGTAGTTTTCTTACCGATTTGGCATCGCATAACTTATGGCGTCTGGACACGCCTGTGCAGATTTCCTGAGAGTTTCTGTCAAATACAGTGCAGTGATTTTATAAATGTATCTAAAATTGCAATTAATTAGACTTGAATTGTTGGGTTTAATCACCTTGTGCGTTCACACTGTCGCGATGAAACTTGAATTCCCTTCAACTTCTCCAGACTTTGTTCTTCGTCTTGCAACAGGCATCCTGAAGCACATCCAGAATAGTGGGACCAATTTCCCCATCCTCCATTTAGAACCACATCGATTTTCCAGACACAAGCACCTTCTTTGCACCACTGTATTTTGAAGCAGAATAACAATGGTTAAATGGAGTTACAATCAAAGCATTGGAGTATGAATAAAGCTCCAAATATATTTAGTTAAACGTTAAATGGAAATAAATGGAGATCTTTTAATATCAAGAAAGAAAGGTTCCTTGAACTTTTATTGATTTTAGTGGAAGTATAACAACACGGGGGCGTATAACAATGTTTGCACAAACATGTATAGACAGACTGTTTACATAACTTTCCTGGTCCACAACTCGTGCCTTCAAGTGCTGGATGAGCATATGCATCCTCTCCAAAAGGCCCCATTTGACAAATTAGGTCATGGCAGGAATCCTTAAAAAAAGAGATGAAAACCAGATGAAACTGCTGCCGCCTATGCTATATTTTCCGAAATTTTCCAGGAATCGATATTGTTAACAAGGCCACCAACCCTATATTGGAGTTATATCTTATAGCTTACACGAATGATTACTTTCTCTCCCAAACAAGAAAACGTATAGCGCATCTTTGTTCGTTGAGGCTGCATTGAATTGCATAAAAGCCACAACGTGCCATGTCAAGGAATTCTCAAATAATAGGTAACTTCAAATAGGTGGCTTTCAGCCATTGCTTCGATGGAATGTCAAAGGGATGGCACACATATATAGGATTCCTATGACATCCCAACATCTTAAGGTTGGCAAGCCACGTATTAGAATGTACCTATTGACAAAAAATTGCCCTTTTCAAATTCGTGCATCACGAAAAAAATGTTTCAGACGGTGTAGTATGCGCGTCATTGATTCATTCTTTATTAATCAATATCGTTGATGCAATATGTTAACATGAATCCCTCAGGAGTTTTTGATGTTTGTCAAATGGTTGAACTTAGTAGTCATTAAAGTTGCATTGTCTGGACAATTGCCTGCTGGTCATGCATGCTCTAACCGATCTAGCATCGCGTGTACTACCAGCTGTTGGAATAACTGCGCCTGTCCAATTAGCATAATTTAATAATTGCAACAATAATTTAAAAATAACTATAGAGATTATACTGGGTTGATTATCGCACTAACCAAAGTAAAAGTGTTGCATGGTTGAGCTTGCATTTTGAGCTATTCAAGCTGGAAGTTCTAACTGTACTCACACGAAGAGGATAAAGTCTGGATCTCCGACTGTCTCTTCCAAATTTAAGTCTGCATTGTTGATCCGCATTATATCTCTGACCTGGTAGTCCTGGAACTGTGGCTTCGGCGATGTTGGCCAACATCCCATTGCTGTCTTTCAGACATTGGGCGTGAGGAGAACTAGTATGAAACGAATAGTCAAGTTAATAATTTGGGTCTTTTTTCTTGCTAGCCAATGGTCCATTACCCGAGATATGTTTGCAGGTAATCGCGACTGCAGTCAGACCATGAAGTTTTGCCACCTCCCAGAGTTGCCGACATAATGTAGGAGTCTGGATCACAGGAATTGTGCGGCATGCCATCGTGTTGCATTCCTAAACTGTAACATGTATGGATTTGGTCATTAGGTTTGTTGATGGCGCCATTTAGATCGTGCACCAGATTTCGGGTTGCATGGATAGGATAAGACATATAACAATTAGATGGAATTACGAGCGCGATTATTTTAACAAGGGCCATCATTTAGAAGATGGCTACAGAGCCAAATTTTGTCAAGTTGCAGAGTAGATGTGGTTGGTGACATACAGGAAATTATAGTACTACTTTAAAGCTGTTGCAATTCAAGTTGATATACTTTATAATACTGGAAGTTGCCAGAATAGAATTTCTGCGCAATTCTGTCGCTTACCTGTGTCCAATTTCGTGAGCTACCACGTAAACGGCCTCAAAATGGCGGCCTTCGTTTATGGTGCAACTACGGGCAGGAAAGCACATGCCAGATACGGGTGCCAGACCTATAATGTAATCGAACAATATCAGAGGTGCTACTTTATAAATGTCAGAGTTGTGTCTGTGTTCTTCAGCACTTACCTACTACTCTGTCGTCCATTGGCAAAATACCATTTTGAGTGAACAGGTTCAATCTAATTAGAAATATTCTCTTAAGAGATTGTAATTACACTACTTCAAAGCAGCAGGGTTGTTGATTGCGGTTGAATTCATAATTACGTTAATGAAGTAGTTTGAACTCAACTCTTTGGATGCACTCACCCAGTTAATATTAAAGCGTGGTCCCAGTGGCGAGGATCATTGTCCGAAGATGGATTAAGTCCTTTTTGCCATTGACAAAAATTGGTTAGAAACTTGTCAATGTCTCTGGAGCGATCCAAACCCTGGAACAATATTAGTTTATTCACATTCAGCGGTTTAATTCTAATGGCATTGACATGACATGCTCTAAAATCAATCTGCCTGTTAATATTTACTCACTTTTACATCCTTGTCCAAAATTTCAAGTCTGACTACTGGAAGATGCAAGTTGCTGCCTAGTGACCGATGGTTAAACACGAGTTGGACCTACATTCAATTTGTAATTTTAATGTATTATAATGCATTAAATCCGAACTTATCCAAGTTTTCTGGTGATTTTAACAAGGTAGTTTTATTCTATTTGGTAGA
>JAUJYV010000771.1:0-28484 GCA_033995625.1 Ophyiulus pilosus
ATTGAACTACCCAATGAACTAACTGAACGTAATGGGTGCGCATGCGTGGTTCTTCCCTTCCCGCCATTAAAGTTAAGTATAAAGACGTTGGCATGCTAAAACTGTCTATTAGCCGAAACCCAGACATGAGCTGGGTAATTTGGGGCTGACCCAAACTTGAGTTTCTGCAATTTTGATAATTTTCTTGTTATTTAACTCGAAAAGTTGGGAACTAAGTGGTTTGGGATGTGAATATCTCATCACCTGTTAATTGGCGAGTAAAAAGGGTGTCATATTCGGAATGGTCAATTTCGGGTCATAATTATGGAACACTTTTCCAAATTTAAAAAATAACATCAAAACCTGGACCAAGGTTCTTGATTATTGTGGATATCCTTATTAATCTTTTTTAAAGATTGCAATTGTTATTGTTGATATGACTGAAACAGTGACTCGAGTCTTAATTGTTGCAATGCTGTTGACAGTGACTGAGAAGTGAATGGTTCCTCGGTGGACTCTGGATCTGCGTAGTGCAGGAGGTTGGCTGCCATGGCAACGCCATATGGCTAGTTGACACGGTATACTCTTCGTATATTGGGTGATGGATTAGCCGTGTCATGGCTGACACCTCATAGAGATACGCCTCCTGGTGAGTTTCTGTGTCGTTTCTTCCGACTGCGAAGGCTTCTTAATAATTTGTACCCCCTACCATTGCCACCCAATCTGTGTGGCAGCGGGAGTTCCCCCCCAAAAAAGAGAGACAAGGAACACCTTGGAAGCCGCATTCCCAAACTACAAAAACTGGGTATTTCTTAAAGTGCAATGACAACATGTGACAGGTACGCGAGACATCCCTCCCCCTTGCATTCAAATGGCTTCCCTTGAACATATTCACTTCTGGCTCCTGAATCTCCCCTCAAGAACAACACGCCGGCAATTAGTGTGAATGTAAGCATAATTCAGTAAACCCCCCCTTATGCTACGAAAGTGAATCAGCTGTTTTTAGAAGGTGAAAATTGTCGACAGAATTCGTTTCTAGACCTACTTCCACATTGTTACAATGAATGTCCATTGATTTTTTTTTTCTATCTTTTTAAAATCGTGGACAATGTCAGCATGTGCACGTGAATGTATACACTTTGCATTTTAATTTTTATTTGAGTATTTAGGTCATTAGCATATTTTTAATTAGAATATGTATGATTAAAAAGTAGTGCTGTTCCATATGCCACTGGTGTAACCATGTTGCGGGTGCACGGCACTGTTATGTAGGGGTTTTTATCTTTTTGTTGTTGCTAGGATTTGGATTTGCCATGAATGGTAAAATCACCTTTGATTTCTCTCACGTTTATGATGCACAAAATACACCCATTTTCTGAGTTTGATATCACGTAGACTATATCATCTCGTACAATTCGTAAATGGCTTGACGGATTTCATTAACATTTGCCATTTATGTAGCTTAGAAAGTACAAGCATTGTATTTTACAATTGCAGTCTGAAGGGCTCAGTTTCAGGGTGTAAAAAACAACATGGCGGCTGCAAATAAGCCCACCAAAGTTAGATTTTATTTAAGCTGGTCGTCAACGTTGCCTGCTAAATTGCATCTCACTTTTTTTCTAGGCATGCGTGAATGGAGTGTGTTTGTGGTTAACATTTAAGGTTGTATAAAGACGTTGGCTGGCACAAACTATCTATTGTGTAGTCTATAGAGCGATTCTTGCCTATTTTTTTTAATGTAGGATGAAAATTATGCTCAATTTATTTTTGCAGGGAGGAGGTTTGCATAAATTCACATCATTATTTCAATTTAAAAAAATAGGCAATTGTACAAAAATGGGTTTCCATTAGCCTATATTCATGCTGCATCGTCCAAAAATCTTATTACCCTAAGTGAAAGTTTTTATACTGTTAGTACACATAAGCACGCGTTAGACTTTTATACAATCATTTTCGAAATCATGCTCATTGTAATGGATCTGGCAGCAGGTTTATTAGCGAAGCTGGCATGTTCTGACCTGAATGCAAAATGGATGCCTAATTTCGGCCATAGTTGTCATCTTTGTTTAATGACGTAGGGCCAAAAACCATGTAAGGAATTTGCGTTGATAGATTGTCCTAGTGTGCTATATATACCATCAGCACAAAATATGTCTTGAATGGACATATGAGAAAATACGTGTAATGCATTACCTGAATAACTTTAAAATGGTATGCTAATTCATGAAACCAGTCGTCAGTACTGCCAGTCGTAGAAATAAACACCAGAATCCAGAAAGTAAATTCTCAACAACTTGCAGTTCCACATAGTGCTTCATAGATGGCGTTGGAATTTTGAAATGGGTCACGTATTGATTTTATTTACATATATCCTTTTGTACAAATTAGTGTTGTTAATAGTATACGACATTGGTTACTTTCATCAACCAGGTTACTAACATCAGCAAGCGTCGTCAGATACCATACTGTAATATCCTTTACTCTTGCGAACATGGACGCCATGACACCCAAAATGGCGGCCATTGTGATTGGCTCAAAGTGATGATAATAATGATGATGATGATGTGCTGGCCGTGTATGCCACCCAAATGATAAATTGAAATTGAAACGCGATCAAAAGAGGTTCTTTTGAGCAATTGTTTACCCATCAAGTAGAGGGCCATTGCGGCTATATTTCTCTTCGCTCACCTTCACTTTTCCATTTTCAAATGAAACAGATTAATTTTTCTTTTGTGTTGCTTGACTGAATCTGAACGCTGGTCCATTTTAGTGGGGGGCTACCGTGACGGGGGAGCCTTTTGCACATAATATAGAGACATATATCGACTTCTTGGCCGAATGAAAAAGCGCGCAAAAAGCAACACGCAACAATGGACGCGATAGCACGCCTAGTGAGAATCTCCTAATGGCCGTTAAGGGTCGATAACATTAGTTAATGTGGTGTATAGCGTAACGCCACTTTTATTTGGGGGGGATACCAAAACGTGTCATTTGTTGCGCAAAATTATTTCATATGGCTTTTTCTGGTTATGGAAATTTGAAGTCCACCAATGGTCTTTGCTAAGGGACACTTCAACTTAAAGGGGAGAATAATTCATTAATAAAAGCTCACTTCAAGAACAATTAATTGTCATTTTGCCAGTTTTTTCAACGTTTTCGTAATTCTCTGAACATTACATACAGCATACAGAGGTTTTAGCGTTGAATGTCGCGATTTGTTATATGAATGCAGAACCTGACCCAAATTTATTTAAGAACTGTGACTAGTGATCTGTAATTAGGGTCATCATGATTTCGGTTGAGTTTTTATGAGCATTAGGATTTATGCCGCTTTGCCTTGCTTACAGTTTGCCTGTAGAACGATTGAAATATCTTAAATTCAGGCAAACCATACATAATGCGTTTAATGTTTTAATAACCTTCCCAGACATTGACCGCAGTGGCCGCACTCTGCATATGACCATGTTAATTTCATCAGAGCTATTCATTATACTATTTATGTCTTTTGTGACTGTTTAGCATTATGCAAGAGGGATGTGAACAAAGAATTCCTGCAGATTTTTGTGCTGACCTACACTTGATGCACTAAACACTTTGGTCCAGTTAGAAATTAAGCCGGCCTCCATGGTTTACGTCCATATTAACGTTGCTTGATAAGGCTTTTTCAGCTGTAATTTGTCCCTATTTTAACATGCCTATAGCTTGCCTAGCTGCATGTTTTTTTGTCAACTTTAACGGCCATTAATCTAAGGTATCCAGCAGCAAACGAAATTGGCACTAGTGGTTTTTCCTTTATGTCGCGAGGCAAAGGCTAGGGAGGGGTCAATTTTTACGATTGCCATTTTTAGCTGCATGAGGTCGATTACTCTGAGATCATCTTGCACTTTCTCAGGTGAGGGGAGACCCCTTGCCGTTACAAACAAGATGCAGGAATAAGATGACCGATGCAAACTTGACTTGCCAACAGATCCAAAGCAGATAAATTTAGTCAGAAAAGCATATAGGGAGTCAAATCGATATGTGTGCGATTTGTATTGCCTCTACAACTCATTTTTTTAGATGGTGCATAATGTTAGTATTTATTTTTTGTGTAAAATCGATTTTTCTGTGCAACAACAGATGTATGTAGCATATTCTACACAGTATGTATACATACTATCAACTTTGTCTATATAACAGTTAGGTATGCTGAGACCTTCAATAGTCCATTTTTCCAAAAATGATCCAACAAGGATGGAATGGGCACCGTATGTATATGGCCCATGGTGAAGGGATGGGATGGTGAATTTTTGAAGTAGCTTGGGGCATGAGTTTTTTTATTGTGCCCAACCGTGTGAAGGAACCTATTTTAATTTGGATAATGTAAATATATTGCATTTCCGAAAGCATGTTTTCATTTTATGTTTTCACAAGAAATCCGTTGTATTCATGTTGAGAAATCTAGAACCAGTTATGAAAGCGTACCAAGGACATTTCTGTAAAATTCAGGAAATGTCCAAGGCCCAGTATATATTTAATGTTTCTTGAATAACTAACTTTCAATGAAGAGGTAGTCCGAATGAGCTGTTAGTTTAAGCGTGACAAATATATATACATTTCTCAAAAATAAGGAATGCTGACATTACAGAACTCCTTCAGGTTTGTTCTTTATTACAAATTTTGAATACATTTTTCAGAGGTTCCACCTTGTATATCCGTGCTTTATAGTCCATAACATGGTTACAAAATTGGCAAAAGTATTATGTTTTAGCACCTCCGCCGGACATATCAATTAGTGGACATCTGTTTACATTATTGATAATTAAATGGAGTGCGAGGGAAATATAAAGTGGCTTTCAATGGGCACCCATGTGTATTTTCCTCTCATTGACTCCTTTGGTCCTAAATTCTGACTGAAAAATCTGATAAAAACAAACGGATGTGTCAAATTCGTGCCGGAAACTCAACGAACGACAAAATGGTAGCGATGGATGAAGGTAATAATTGCAATAGATGTAGATATAATAATATAATAATAATAGGAAAAATAGGTGGAAAGGTGTTGCTATGAAAAAAGCATTTTTTTCCTCCTTGAAATTATTCATCTGCAAAGGACATCACCTGCCTGAAACAATCAAGTATAGATAGGAGTGGAATTGTAATGCAGGTGAAGCCACCATCACGTTGTCTTGACCAGTTATTTATTTTGGTTAAAGCCTGATAAATAGCCATGGAGTCAAGGTTTTTTATTTTTTATCCAAAATACAAATCTCGCTTTTTTTTTTTTAGCTTACTTTAGGCTTGAAATGTTCAATTGACATTTGTTTTTATTTCGCTATTCTTCATCGATACATACATTAAATCCTTTAAATGGGAAATCAAAATTCCACCCAAGAAATCGTCTAAGTTAAACACTTAGCAAAACCTGTTTCTTGATTTCAGAAAAGTGTATAAAATTAATTTTTTAAATATATTGATTGTATCGATTAAAAATACATATAGTTCATCTCGTAAAATTAATAAAAGCATACGTTATCACAACACGTTATCAAGTTCTCCATAACGACTGCTGCAGTCAATTAAAATCAGCAACTTAATTTGTTTAAACTATCAAATGAATGACAAGTCATTAGCAAATATAATAAGGGGGGGAAACCCAGGTAGCTGTGAACCACACAATTTGGTGGGAGTTATACCATCTAAAGTACGATAAGTTTAGGGAGTACCCACTTTTCACAGTTATTGACTATCTAGAAACCAAGTTTTATTGCAAATGCTAATGGTAAAAGTTGATCAGTCCCACACAATATGAAAATAAATACACCTAAGGATAATTGTTTTTCTGAACTTACTTGACTATTAAGGAGGACTGCTTTCATATTTCTTAGAGACAAATGCGACGCTGTTCGGACGTATTTCATCCAATTTCCAATACCTGGCTCAGTTGCATCCACCCACATAGAGCAGGAACCATGAACATCAGCTACCTGTAAATGAAAGTATACATTTTTAAAGAAATCAGCTGTGAATGTTTGGGAAGTTGAGACAAAATATATTTGTAAACTATAATTGGATAGTACGTTTCAAAGTAGACTATATATAAAAATAAATTGTCCTATTAATGCATTCTGCCTTAAGGAATTACAATATATGTATGCACTAACCAAAGTGAAAAAAAGAGCTTGTGGTGCAATTGGCCATGTCAAATTATTTACCTTAATATGGTTATTAAGAATCAGCTGTCCATTTTTTCTAACACTAGACTTTATTAATGATTTTCTGTCCTTAATAAATGCACTTGTTATTCGCCATATATCTATAGGCATAATTACAAAGGCTGTAAGTGCTTTTTACCTTTCCAGGCATTGTTTAATTGCAATTATTAATTTTTTGAAGACTCGATGAACGGTTAATATTAGTGCTGTTAGCTCCTCAGGCATTCCAAACAACTGCTCTATATTAAAAACTCATTTCGCTTCTGTTGGAGCGAGGTAAAGTTAATTAGGACAATGATCATGATATGGTCATAAGGTTAGGACCATTTTGGTTTAACTTTAACCGATTTGGTAACTCAACCAGTATTTTAACAATAATCTTGTTGACAACCAACTCTCTCCCCTCCCAAACATTGGGAGCTATATGTATGTTGACTATATTTTTACAAACATTTTTTTTTAAAAACTGGATATTACAATTTAAAGAATTTCTGGAAACCGCTCATCTCCAATCATATACATAATTATAGAGAAGACACAAAAGATGCAGATTGATGCATACCTGAGTCCAGTATTCTAAATAGCTAAAGCAGGAGTTTAATTTAGTGCAAGTACTGTGCGAATCTTGTGTGGAATGTATACAGTAGTAGTTTTTTTTTTGATAGCATGCATATCATGCATTTATATTTTACCTTGCATACAATTCAAGTTTACTGAAACAGATTTATGAAGAGATGAAATACATCACGAGCTCTGCATGCGCGAAAACATACAAGTATAGCTGGGTTAGCATTAAAAAAATTGCAATAAGCCTGTATCCATTTGGAAGTTCGGAGTGTGGCATTGCAAACAAGCTTTTGTGCGCATTTTTGAATGTGTGCAAAAATCGGGCTTTTGGTCACGACACCATTCAATGAATTGTTCCTGCGAAACCCACCTTCGTCCACTGCTATTTTTTCACCAACCTTTGTTGATGGCACGAGCGCATTTTTTTATCAAAGTCCCTTTTGTGCAACCTTGTTTTAACAATTGCTAGCCTATAAGAATCAGCTGGGTAACACTAGAGGTATTAAAACACGAAACTAAAAAGAAATGCAATAATTTCATGTGGACTTTTAGGCAACTTTGTGCTCGCTTTTGGCTTCTTAAAATCTTGCTACAGGCATCCATCTTTGGTTGAATGAGGTCACGGGGTCTTTTTCATTAGCTGCGAAATTTATATATGCAGAAGCAATGAATATCAAAGAATGGACACATTCAGCGAAGTTAATAAAAGCATTCCTCGATACACAAAATATATCCTGGTCTCTATCGAAAGTGGTTTCAAATGGAAGAAGGACTGCAAAGCCAGAGCATAGCCAACAGGCCTAAGTTATTGATGGTGGAATCGAAATATGTCATAATTCTCTGTGCACTGTTATAGATGGGATCATGTGGGTCTCCTATTGATCCTATGCTGGCTAGAAATGCACTTACCACAAAGGGAATAAAATATGATGAGGAATCATTAAATCAAAAATAGTCAATAGATGCAAAAAGGGGAATGCACTCCAAAGAATATCTTCCCTGGCATTCAACCAACTAACAAAATTTAATAATAAAAATGTATTAAACTTAAACCATTCCCAAAATGACCCGGATATTCTGAAATACTTGGTGAATTCCAATGGACATGAGCGAGGAAAAAAAATGTATTATTAAGCGCTTGCTAAAAAGCCGGTTATTTGCATTTATCTTGACCTCTTACATGCAAATTTCTGCTATAATTTGATGCTATATTTACAATTAACATGGAAGTTTAGCCCCAGAAATACAATCATATCAACATTGACAAAATAATATGCAGAGAAGTTGGAATGGCTTTGACTTGAATTTGTGCTTTTGGGGTACAAAACATTACTTCATTTTCCTAAATGCACAAAATCAGCTGGATAGAATAGTTTGTGCAATATACAAAAACTAACTACTAAATACTAAATTTGAAGAACAATAGTTAGGAAAATCTTTTGGATGGTATCGTAATTGGATTTTAATAATTTAGGGGGTGGTGTGTCATGAAATTGTTGGATCGCAAGGCATAATTGTTTAGTGTTGGCATTTAATTTGGTTTCCCAAATAAATGTGATGTCACAACTGCTTTGCATATCAATCACTAGATGCACACGTGATGTACATTTGTAGCTAAATTAATGTTAATATTATAGTTATGGCTGAACAAAATGAGACTCATCAAATTTCTGTGTCCAGGATAAATGGTAATCAAAGTTTTCATTATCAGTACACGCAGATATTTAAGTATTGTGTTATTAAGGGCTCCATTTTTTTTCGATTTGTGATTACTTCCATAAAAATTATGCTGAAAAAGTGCACGTTTTTCCAATTACTACTAGTTTTAGGACATGCAATGATTAATCATCATGCCCTAGTATAAACATTTAATATTATGTTTTACCTGGATATGTAGGCTTATCTCGACTGACATTTTAGTCGAAATTGTGTCGATTCACCTCATTTTAATGAGTATTAAATTTCTGAAATTTTGCCTATAGAGTTTTCAAGAGTTTCGTGTATTTGGACGCTAACATGAATGCCCAAAATCGTACTTGGATTTGGGATTTATCAGAGAGCTAGTTTTTTTCTTTTTAGGTGGGAGGAAATAAGGTTAGGCCACATTCAAACTGTATCGTTAAGATATGCTGTGGGTCTGTAGCCTCTCCTTATCTCTAAAGTATTTAAGGAAAAAATAGTCTACTCTGAAGATTAATTGAAAACAGGATTTTTCATTTGATTAATGCACAGGCTTACCTGACTAAAGACTTAAAAATACGAATGTGGAAATGAACCATTCTCTAGGTGGTCCAAAATTGTTTATAAGTATTATACGAGAAGCTTTTACGGATAGAGTATTGTACTTTTATTTGAATCAACGGCTTTCTTTACAGCTATTGATATTGCATACAGCACCATACCTTTAAAAAAATTGCTTTACTTTAGTTCCATTGAAATTATTTAGACTATGTCAAATGGCAAAGTCTGCTATGTTTAATTCTTCTATTCTTCTCCTGCATCTAATCATTTTTATTGTCATTATTTAACCCACAGGGGGAAAAAATCCATTTTGAATCCTGTTCAATAATTTGATTTTTCAACTTCGTTTTAGTTGAAAATGTAATGTTTTTTCAACAACATGAAATTTCAACACCTTTTGATTTATTTCATGTATATTATGCCTAAATAAAAGTTTAGCTGAAGACTTTAATTGAATGCCGCTCCATTCATGCAACTTATGTGACACTGTCAAATTTGTCCACGTTGCTCTTGTTTCATTCGAACAAACCTTGACGGCTAAATATCAGCAAAATTAGGTTGAAATCTAGATGCCACGTCCCACATTTAAATTGATTTCCATGATTTTTTTTCTCTCTCTCTCTCTCCCTCCTCAAATTAAACCGTGAAATAAATTGCACCTAATTCAATCAGAATCAAGCATCCCAATGTAACGAGTGCTATCCATGCAGGGGGAAAACTGCCATTGCATTAATAAAGTCATTAATTTTCTCCGTTATTTTTATGTTTATTTTTATTACCTGTTAATGCACGGCTAACTCGTTTCTCAGGTGGATGGAAAACCTACTTATCCAAATTTTAAAAAGCGTAGGACATCTGATGTATTTCATGATAAGGCATTGGCTAGATTGACAGTGATAATGATAAGACCAAAAGAAATGCCATTCCAGTTACCTTTTACTGAGTGTGGTAATTTTTTTTTATACCTTTTTCCTTCATTGACCCATATATTGACTCGTGAATGCAAAATCGCAACTTTCATCATTTTACGTCTTTGTGCGTTTTTCATCAATCAAATACCATTAAATGGGTAAAAAAAAATCTTTTATAATTTTGTTCTAATTTTGAATAGGAGTTAGTGGGAAGTCAAGAGTCAAAACCTAATGCTGGAATTAACCTACATTTTGCAATGTAACAGCAGCTGCCAATTTTGTTTATATAATTCCTGAAATGTGCAATTTCATTTTCTGTCTCATTGTTACTGAAACAAACGAATTAGCCATCAAGTTCACCGATATTTTCCCTTATCTTTATTTCGCCAAGAATCACAATAAATGTAGAGCAGGTAGATGCAATAGTTTGTAAATGCACAGGTAGAGGGCAGTCCAACTTTCCTTTTCATAAGAGACTATATATAGTTTTAAAGCGACCATGTTTGTCTTAAATTACTAAAACCTTCATGAAAATGATGCTTATAATTTTGGCTAATAAATTGATTGATTTACCAGTTTGATGTGCATTAAATGCGATGCTAATATATAACCAAAGGTTGATTTTATTACAAATTTTATTTACATGGTTATTGACAATCTACTGGAGGTTTCGCTGCAGGTGTTATAAGTGCTTATTCCCACGTTTTTAATAATTAGGGATATTTCATTTACAATGTATTAAAGTAGTTCAAAAGTTTTATTTACTTTTCAAGATTGTGTGAAGTGATATCAGAATCTTATCACCACCTTATGCGGATTTAAAAATTAAAAAATGGATCTCAACGTGGCATTATCTGTACATTTTTAATGTTCTTAAGAAATTCATCAATCAGCACAGTTAGGAATGCAGTTTCTAATTTAGGCAAGATTACGATGTTTCAGTTTTCTTCGTGCATTTGGAAATAGTTTTATGAGAGGCAACACCAAGGCAACAAAAATAAGTATGCAAAAAAAGAGGTCATGAAAAGCAAGGTGCACTTTCCCCTGGTAGTCAAAGTAATTTAGTGTACATCGACTACTGTAAATTTTTTATACTTTCGTATACTAACCGCAAGAATGTTATTATACCTATAGCAATAGACCTTCGGTGCAATTACGCTACTTTTAACTCTTTTCGCCCATTTATTATATACTGCTTCTGATACGTACCTAAAATGGTATTGCCAATTATTCAATACGAGGTGTACATTTGACATCTAATAACTTCATTCTGGGATACTACACTACATTATTGATCCAATGGAAATTATGTATGATATGTTTATTTTCCAAGTCTGAACAATGTATACCAAACCCAATAATGTTTTTAAAATTTGTTTTTGGGGAATAGTTTAAACAGTTTTGGTCCTTCAAGTCATAATCTTGGGCTGAAAATGTTGAAACATGTGGCCATTGAAATAGTTAGTGGATGTTTTCAATTATTCCTTGCCTTGAAAGATAACTTAGTTCTGTAATAAGTGTATTGACGTCCAATCATGACCCTTCCTTAAAAGCTACTTAGGGCCATTCAAAAAGGACGTCCCCGAAATTCTTTTAAAAATTGACTCCTACTCAATGTCCACATCATGACACCCCCCCCCCCATCCTCCTTCCCTCCCCCTCATAGACGGTCTTTATTTTTTTTGTTTAAAGTAAGGTGTCCAGAAAATTTGTTGGAACATACAAAGGCCCATCCAATAAATTTCCAAGCACCCGTCTCGCTGCAGATTCCAAAACATTTTTCCAGAGTTTTCTGATTAACGGAAATTGGTGTTTAGTACAAATTTTGGCATAATTCACGACTTTCCCGAGGTTTTAAAAATTCAAGTACATTTGGGACGGGGCACATTTCTTCTGGTGCTCATTTTCACTTTCACTGACCTTTAAAACTACTCCTCAATAGAAAAATAAAAAAAAGTCCTGATAAATACCATCATTAGTGGACGTCCAAACGGCTTCCCCCCTCCCTTCCCCTGTCCACATGCCAACAGACTCCTCCAACCCCCTCTTGAGGACGTCCTTTTTGAATGGCCCCTTATAGGAATATCAAACTTGGCTAACGATTGAATCTTGGCGACATCTGTTGTAGGTTTCTGCAGACTCTCATTACTGACGATTACTGCTGTGCATTATGTAAGTGCTGTGCTAAATTCTATTGCAAGAGTTATTTTCGTATTCACCTGAATTTGTTCACCTTAATAATTTGAATGACTTGACGTTTTCAAAATGAATGAGATCGAGTAGCCTATGGGCGTCCGAGACCCTAGTCAACCCCTTCACCCACGCTTTACAAGGCATTGCTGACCACGTGGTAGATCATTAGCCAGGCCCTCACTTCCGTGCTTTGTCGACACCTTTTCATCGGATGAGTTTGCTGAAATTTCTGCTCGCACGTTCTCTACACCTATAACGTATAGATTTAAGCTTACGAAATTCACAGGCGAAATTTCATTTTTTTACTTCTCTTATGTTGCAAATAATTCATGGATCTCAATTAAACTATCCCATCGGAACTGACTGCTAATTTGAAGTCATCTTTTTATTTTTCTTTAATTCCCCATGCGAGTTAATGACCTCGAATTTCGCACCATTACATTCAAAGCAATGACAATTCAAAGATTTTTTGTAAGGCACACTATATATGTAACTATAGACATTGCAATGATTTCTTGTTAATTACATCTACATTTTTACTAAATTAATTTTGAAAAGTAGTACTTATCGATGTTCATAAACTACGTCTATTCACAAGACAGTTTTTTAGCTTAATGTAGTTAATAAGCTACTTTGCTACATTAAATATGCAGTGAGAATGGATACATTAATTTGAATTGGAACAGAATTGAAAATATTAAGACTTGTGCATAGTTTGTGTATCAGTCAGTTTGCATATTAAATTAAGTAGTTATAAAGTTGTTAACTGTTATGAAACGCTACCCAAAGTTTTAATCATATCATCACTTCATTAATTATCAGCAAAATGCAGTGCCGACAGGAAATTCACCACAAAAGTGCAATTATCCATTTTATCTTAAAATGTTCTTGACATCGATGCATTTATAAACTAGACCAAACTATTCGATGTTTGTTAATCATTTGCTTATAACTATACACCATCTTCAACTTCTCTCCTGAAAATCATATGGCTAGAAGCCAATAAGCTTGAAAATTGCTAGGACAACCAATCAATTGTCCACCGGCTTGGGGAAAGCCATTTATTTAATTTTTTATCCTTTGTGAGGAATGGTCTACTTGTGCTTTTTTGCGTTATTAATCCCAGCATTGAGAGTATAATTTTATCATGTTGACAAGCAGTAATCCTGATTTGATGACTTAAACTATTTGAAAGACGAAAATTAAAGATAATTGTTGCAAAACAAGTCAATCATCTGGTGGCTGAAAATTGGTCTTCATCCCAAAAAGGCAATATCGGGTCAATAGGGATTTTATAACGTTATTTTCTGAAATATACATTTCCATTTAATTTGAGGTTATAATTATTTTATGACCAAGTTCTTGAATTAAATGAGACCATTGTCCTCGATTGTAATGCAACCCTTTTGGCTTTTTAGTTATTTTTCATCCTCTTGGATTAGAAAAAACATATTTGGAGGTTTTTTTTATAGTCTTTAACTCCTCGTTAATAAATTTACTGCATTTGAATGCTACCATATACATATAAATAAATGCAGGCACAGTTAACTGTAATAAAAAGTGGAGTGATGTATCTGACAGAGTATGAAGTAAAATGATATTTTATTAAAACATGATAATCCTCTAGTGCAATTTCAGTCCGTCTTAAAAGTTCATGTTTTTGTGGTTATGTTTTTTTAAACTGCTTAATCATAGAACCTACATTTTTAAAGTGGTTTGGTTGCGATTTCCAAAATGTGATGTTTGCCATTCAGAAATTACTACTGTCAGTATTATTATATCACTTTCACAATCGTTCATAAATTACGTTTCCACAAAATTTGCAAGTATAAAGACATACCCATGGTCATTTGAAACCAGTTCTTGAATATCAAAACCCCATGCAAACATTCATTAAAACCATTTTAAAAAGAATTAAGTTTATTCTGTCATTGCAAGATTAAATAAAATTTTAATAGTTCACGCCCTGAGCACCAATTGAACCGTTATATACAGCCTAATTTCATTGCCAGTATATTTGTTTTAATCCTTTTATTTCGTTCTGAAAGAACTGGTCCTTTATTTTTAATTAAATTTTTGTTTTGATTGATTGCGCTGTTGTGAGAATGAGTAGCTGACCCAGCCTCACCCGAGGGGCTAACTAGAGCTTAACAATAGGGGCTTTAATGTCCCAAACGGAGACAATCAAAACAAGGCCCCTATTATCAGTCGTGAGATTAATTGTAAGATAACCTCCCTTTTTATTTCTCTTAGTTAAAAATCGTTGAAACAAAATGCTTTTGCATTAGTTTTCCCAGTTCTTTTCAGGCCACATAAAAGCCAGAGGGCCGGGAAGGAACAATTGTTCCCGCCGTGTAATCTTCTCCACCCTTTCATCATCTTATATAGCATTTTTAGTTCACTTTTACTTCGTGGTTTTTTTTACCTTCAAAACAAAAGGTTTGTTTTAAAACCTTAACAAGGTGTTCCCTCTTTTTACAGCATATTAACTGCTCTTTTTAACTTTAGATTATTTTGCTTTCCTCGTGGTATTCTCTCACTTCACTAAGAACAATTTCATTACAATTCGTTGTTAAATTATTAACTCTTTGTTAATTAATTATTTGACACATTTTTTTTTCAAATTGTGATTAACCGCCATGTTTTGCAGAGTTTGGGATTGCATGTATGCGCTAGATGGCAGCACTGCACGTAAAATGATTAACCGCATTTGCATTGCAATCAATTTTTATTTCCCAATTTGGTGCAATGAAGATAATTTCCATTATAATGTTGATGCTTTTATTTGTGTATAACCTGTGTGGGGACAAACTGAAAATGTGGAATCGGTCACGATTCCATATGGACTGCAAAATATGTGCATTTATCCGGTTTGTGCGATTAAGTGGGTTCGACTGTATATAGTAATCTCCAGTAACATACGATTTGCATTTTCTAATATCCTTTCATTAGCAAAGCTAAACGTGGGAAAACCATTGACCATCACCATAGCTACTGTATATCAACAGTATTTTAGCAATATCATATTCGATCAGGGTTTTTTGGATGAGGAAACTCCAGCGTGTACTTAAGAAAATACATTGTTTAATTTTGTATATGATTGTCAGGACATTCAGTCAATGGCCTTATGTGTAATTTTTTATAAAGCCATTAATTCCTACCTCACTGTATTTACCTGTTGCAAGTCGTTGCAAGGGCAAATGTTTCACGACAAATCCTATTTATCTATGGCGCACAATATAAAATAATTAAATGAAGGTAGATTGCACAAGAATTACTAACGTCGACACTAATTAGCTTTTTTTTAAATTTTCTTTTCACTGCAAAACAATTGTAAACACTTCTGGAGACAAGTAGGCCGCGATATAACGTATATATTTAATTTGCTAAAAGTTTTCGCGAAAGTTTGCAATTTTTTTATTCCAAGATTGTGCATCAATACTGTGGATGAAAATTGGTTTAAATTGCATGAAATCAACTTTTGATTACTTTTTGCAATTACAAAAAAAAAACGCATTGCATATTTTATCATAAATTGATGAATTTTTGGATTGGTTAAGAAATTTTGAAATTTTGAAATTTTTAATTGTTTGTGTGATAATAAACACGATGCAACTTGATGTTACGTATCAATCGTAACGCAACTATTTCATTAAAATGTCAAACTTTAATTAGAGCATATTATTAAAAATTTAGGTGACCAATTTTATCAAACATCAAACGCGATTGGGTCAAATTCGATAACCAATAATTGTTACTTCTCCCTGCAAGGATTTTTTATTTTTATTGATGCAATGAAATTCCGCACTTAAACTTCACTATAATAAAGACAAATAGCAGTTCTTTCAAATAACCTGACTGCAATTAAGATATGGATTTCAAGATAAAAATAATAACTTTTAATGTTTTTCTGATATATTTATGCGCTCTTGTGTAGGTCACTAATTGAGTTAAATAAATTAGGCCAGAAAACTGGCATGCCTAAATATCGCATCACATACGTTTTTAGGCGGGTATTTTTAATTAAGCAACACGTTGTTAAAAACAAGCTGGTCGAATTTTTATGTGTACCTCTCAGCGTGAAACTAGAAAGGTTAGAAATGAAAGGTTTTTCATTTGAAAATTGGAATACTTTTAATTTCAGTTGAAGTGCTTACAGATAATGCACTTGACATTACGGTTCTGGAAATGTGTGCGCCACAGGCTCGAGAACGTATACAGCACTATGGAGATACGATTTGAATCTTTTTTTTTAAATTCTAGGCTGGAAGAGGGCTTTCATTATCCTCCTGTAGCCAGAACTGCAATGCATGATGCAAACCGTTAATTGTTTTACACGTGTATTATAATTAAAACCGTGCCGTGCAGAAGAAATCTAGTTTAAAGTGTCATATAGCTACAGGATATCTACTACTTTTCACACATTTTGTTCTAATTCGTGATTTGGTCAGCAAGTTCATACTGTGCCTTCGATGAAAAAGCGTCAACTATAATTTAAAATTTCAACACTTATTTTTGGCATGAGTCTAAATAATCCTATAAGTTATATGGTTATATATTTAACATAATTGACGTTAATGTTAATGTTGGATTTAGGTATCATCTAAATGTATGCATGGAGTCTCCTTGTAATTCGTAGTAAAAACACAGTACAGTTAAATCCGCTTAATTGCACAATGACCCGGCAAGCCGAAAATGTACAATTAATCCTAGCTCAATTTGTTGCTAAAATCCTTCAAATGGCTAGAATAGCTATGGGAAACATTTATTAGAGTCACTTTTTCCAGTAGATACTTTAAAAATTGAAAATATACATCGTAAACCAAAATACCTCTCTATTATCTCAATTAATATCAAAATACAGTCAAACCCGCTTAATTGCAGTGACCCGGCAAGAAGAAAATGTGCAATTAACCGGTGTATGCAATTATCCGGTCAAAATTCCATACAAAAATTGAACATGGGACATGTAAAATATGTCCTGTGTGTGTGCAATTATCCGGGTTCACATCATGTACAAAACAGAGCAAAAGTTCAGGGCATGTAGAATATGTGCAATTATCCGGTCTTTGCAATTAAGCAGTGTGATTTGGAAACTACAACAAGATGCAAATGATCATATATATAAACCAATATATACTTTAGTAACATTCATATAGATCATGTGCAATGCTCGACTAAGATTCTGATGAGCTATTATTTAAAACGGTGTCCTATGAAGCTTAGTGGTCTTGGTTCATAAATGTGATGCAGCTCTTTTTTATTGCACGTGATAGAGTGTATCTGTACGTAACGTACAGTAAGGCCTATTTAAATTCTATTAAGTTATTTCAGAAGTAACGGTTCGTTTGCTCCTCCCCGTACGTGCCACACTGGGGTGATGCACTGATGCTTTTCTGTATGTGGTGTTAATAGCAAAGTGCGCCTTGAATTACACTATAAAGCAGCTGCACCAAGCATCGTTGGATGAAGATGGTGCTGAATCCCTCTCTTTTCATCACCTTCTATGGCTCTTCATGATACAAGCCCGTCATACTTGGCTGCTGATGCTTGACCAAAGCAAGGGCCATAATGGAAATTGGAGGCGTGCAAGTGAATCGAGAGCATGAAAAGCCACTCTGCCAGAATAGGCACTTAAAAGTAGGGAAACACGCGGACATCTTCGGAACTGACATTTCATTTCACTCCACTATAAATGGATGGTGACGGTGGTGATGATGATGATGATGATGATGATGATGGTGATGCTGAGACAGCCAATGCAATGCAGGGTACACTTTCTGTATAGGCTCGTTGCACTCATCCAGTCTTTGTGGAAGCACGCTGATTTGCTTTTCATCTGTGGAGAACCTGAGAATCTCTTCTATGCTTGATGGCCTATTTATGCGAGTGCTGCAATCACGTCGTCATTAGCACCACCCTTCTCATCATTCAGTATCCGATACGTGTAATAAATTCAAACGTTCTTCTGAATATATAGGGCTCGGAGTAAAAGCAGAGATAAACTTTCTGAATAATAGTTCAAACTTTTCTTCACTTGTGCATCATGCAATTGTTGAGAAAGTGAATAGCAAATTGCAATAGCACAAACATAATACATATTGCAACAATTGATTTATTTTTAATGGAATTCGTGTTATTTAACTCAAATTCAATACTAGACATGTACTATTGGTAATCACCATTAATGCATGTGCTGAATGTTGAATTTTTCAACATTAGAGTGGATAACAAATTTGTGAGAATTTCAATTATATATTTTATATTATTATTATTATTATATAGCTTATTCGGTGTGCAAAATTTAGTGTGCTTACCTTATTAATATCCTATGTTTAACAGTTCCAGTTTTTAGATTTAAAAACACTTTTATTCACAAACAATTTACACCTTCTTAAATTTCTTCAGGTCATCACAACTGATTGTGATAATGGGTAACTAAAATGTCGCTGCTGCCTATCATGGCAAAATGCAAGTTTGCGTGCATTCATAGCTTTTTGCGACTTGAATTTCCTGAAATATTCCATTTAGTTCCAGTGAATCAAAAGAGATTATTGCGTGGTGATAAATAAAACTGGTTCGCCCACTTGCTGCTAGAGGTCGCCACTTTTCAGATACCTAGTTTTGAGTTATTCAGCACGTATTTCCAGCGTACTCCCTTGCACTTTTGCCTTTTCTCATTTGTTCACCCAACCTCACCTGCGTTAAGTCAACCGTTGAAACTACTCTCACCTGCACTGCTTATGCGTCAATAGTTAGGCAAAACAATTGCATTTGATAATCAATTAATGTTGACACTTTTTAAAATGCATTTAAGTCTCTTAATAATTAAGTTCAAATAAAGTTTTTATATCACTAACAGGTGAATTCTCCAACCCTGGAAATAGTGTCATTTTGTTACAAATCTTTTGAGCATATTATATGAAATAGCATCCAGGAGATTTTGTATGGTTTGCATTCAATATTTTAAAATGTGAACCTTTTTTCTGCATGGTTCACAAAAAACTACCCATTTAATTCGTTGTTATTCCTAGGCCTTCCAAACATTGTCGCTAGAAGGCGACTAAGTCCTTGTGAACCAGTTCTTGTAGTTTCTACGTAATCTGTCAATCTTTATATTGGAAAAACCTAACCGATTTAACCTAACAGGATCTTGTCGATCCTGATAATGCATTTCATCGCGTATATGTAATTTCTGAGTGCTCGTATACATCGATAAAGATTTTCGGTTCTTCGTGTAATTGTTTGATTTTCAAGACAATCCACAAACAGGAAATTATAGACTAAAAATGAAAACAGTTTTCTGTTAGGAGGATTTCCTTTGGTGTGGGCTGATCTTCGAGAAAGACTAAGGATAGTATCAGAAGAAAAAAAAACATTGAACTATATATATATATTATAAGGATGTTGTTCAATATTCTATCTCACGCGTCCAGTTTCCTTTACGAAATTCACCAAAGCCCCGGCATACTTCCTGTCAAAATTTGAGCTTCTTTATTTTTGAAGGAGACGTCTTAAAAATTTTAAATTGAGAATGTATGACGGATTTTCATTGTTTTGTTTTGTTAAAAAAAGCGTTGCTCAGATCTTTCCTTATATGACCGTGAACTTTGCTGGTTTTTATAATCTTCCAGAAAATTTGATGATTATTTGCATAGAATACAATACTCTATCCGATCATTATCAAATTATAGCTTCATTTTTCATGGGGAATGACCGTTTATGTACAGCAGTTCAACGTTTTTGGATTTGGAGTATCTGAACAGTAAAGTTCTGATGTTTGGCAATAGACAGTTTTCGCATGCCGACGTCTTTATACTTGCCTCAACTTCAATGGCGGACCATGCGTGCGCACCCATTACGTTCAGTTAGTTTATTGGGTAGTCCAATGCGTGACTCGTCCTTTCCCGCCATTAAAGTTAAAGTACGTATAAAGACGTTGGCATGCGAAAACTGTCTAATATCAAAGATATTTTGTCACTACACGTAAATACATCTATTGTAAATTTCTTGACAAAATACGACATGAAGAGTTTGAAGAATAATTAATGAACATAAACAAATTAAAACCATAAACCTTAATTTGCTCGAGTAACTTGAGTTAAATCTGAACTCAGTAGTATATGCATCGTGGACGTAGTAACAAGATGAAGTTTATAAAATGTAGTTATCATGAAACATTACTAACTATTGTTATGATTTCTTTATCGCTTCAATCAACACTATTCGTACTAGCCATTTCCGACCTAACGCGAATTGCATTATTTTCGGAAAAGGTGCCTTTCCTATAATCCAACTTGTATAAAAACATTAATCCGTTAGCCTATATGCAACTGGAATTGCTTTCACAATTACTTCCTATGATCCAAAGTAACATATCCTTCCTCATTTTCCTGTTATTCTCATAAGCTGTCAACCGCCTTGATTCCATTTTCAGGAAATCTGTTCACTTATAGACCACAGAATTAGCTCGAAACTCTTTCTTGGCAAATATAGGCCTACTCGTTTGGTAACTTGGAAGTTTGATTAACATTTTAATCGGAGATTCTGATGGCCCCATCGTTCAATGGGATGCGGTGGGATTGGATAACCGAAGAAGAGCGGCCATGTTTGTGGCTCCTGAAATCCCGCCTTTTCAGACCCTGGTGCAGAAATGCACATCAGCCAAACAACAAAAGGTCTTCTCTGCCCTCCTTTTCACCATTCTTCATCGATTATTTTCTGAGCTTTAATGTCTCGTTCTGAGTATAGCACAGAGTTTTAAGCCACCTCCTTTGCTTTCTTATTGGTGCACGGGCAATATGGCGCATCTGCAACGGGTTTTTAGTCGGAGGTTGTTTTTTTTTTGTCCTGCTTTTTGTAGGCCTTACCGTTATTGATGGCATCTGGGATTTGCTTTTGCAAAAGATTTTTGAAAATGCGTAGACAACTGATCAGGTTCTGGTATGAATTTTAGGGAGTGGGATGATCGAGTGAGGGTCCTAGGGAGGGGAAGGGAGGGAGTTTGTTGGATGGCCCTTGGCGGTGGGTTAATGTCAAAATGGCTCAGCCACACTGCAGGGTTGGTAGGTTATGCGTGTCTCTTGCCTTTTTAGAAAGGGATGATTTACTCGGTTGGAGGGGTGTCCATATGCCGGTAAAGGGCCTGCCATCGGCTCCTCGCGCTTCACTTAACTTCTTCACATTTTGGTTTCACTAAGAGAAGATTAGTGGTTTATCCTCCTATAACCTCATCTTAATGCTCCAATGCCTCCATTTTCAGCAGATAAAATATCCCCTGAGCCTCCTCTAGGGGGCACGCCTCAACTAGGCCTATACAAGACTTAAGGTTTTTCTGTGAACAGTATTAACCGTGACATTTTTATTCGAATAACGTGCGGGTCGATTTGAACCCACAAAAATCGTGTTCACAATTAAAATTCCTACAGAAGTAGAGGTACGAGCCCTTGTAACTACACGCCCCTTGCAGTAAGCAACCCATACTCCACCATTGGTAGTGAGGGCATATTACATTGTGTATTAGGAATCTGCATGTCTAATGCAAATTTGTATGTGCAAAACAAACTGTTTATGACGCCTCGATTACTCCCAATCATATTGATAATGTAGCTGGTTAGTTTTCAATGCTAGCAATAGTTAAATTTACAAATCATTTACAGAAATGATCTTAGTCCAAATTTTGTCCTGGTGTAAAGCAGGAACACAAAATACCATGAATACCTCGACCAATAACATCAGTCGCAGACAAATAATTCGCGATATAAAAATTCATAGCCTCCACCGGATTTAGCCTATCAACAATTTACTTAGTAGCCAATTTTGCCATTTTTTTTACGACCTTCCAGGGTTACTCGATGCAAAAAAATCCATTCCAAGCGTTTCTCGCATATTTCATCTCCCCATTTCTAAATTCAGTTTAAAACAATCTCGGGAGGGAAAAAGCTACCCCTGTTTATGGCCTTTTTTGCAAATCGTGAGAGCGTCGCAGGGAAAAAAGTGTCCATCTACACTATATGCAATTACTACACGCCTTTGGGAAGATTATCATCGCTTTGCCATTGTAAGAGACTACAATTGAACGCGCTGTCAGACTTTGGCGAGTACTGCCATAGGGGGAGCCCCTAATCCGGACAGTGGACATAGAACACATCCGAAGCCATCGTGTTGGGTACAAGGAGCGAAATTTCCCTTACATGATCCGCCATCAAAAGAAATTCAATCCTGTTTTCCGCCTTCACAGTTGCTAGCAATGGCCAAGCTCGCCCAAGGTGCTGGCATCGGGGCTTTTTTCTAAAGACTTGACAATATGAGAACGGAACTCGGATTTAATCGACTTTTCACGGCCATTTTGATCTGGGGACGACCCCGGCATAGACTCACCCTTGCCTGTACTCTTCATTCAATCGCGACTTTAGTCGCTCATGAATCTCAATGAGATGCTTGGACCATGTCATGGAATCCTCCGAAACTGTATCAAGATGCCCCAGTGTAGGGCAGATTACTTTTGCGTCACTAACCAACCATTCATTTAATGGACAGATAACGATAAAATACCATGTTGAAAATGTTTTGAAATGTGTTTTCCTGTCACAATTCCATACAAAAGTTGCACATGGGGCTTGTAAAATATATGCATTTATTCGGATTCTCATCATCTACAAAACATAGGACAAACGTTCAGGGCATGGAGAATATGTGCAATTATCCGGTCTGTGCAATTAACCGGTGTGCAATTACGCGGGCTCGACTGTATAAAACAACCTTTTCTTATGAAATTTGGACATCATATTTGTAAAAATACAGGAAATTATCACAAACCAGGACATCAATGAACATGAACATGTATTCTAATAAAATCTCTCAAGTATACTAAATAGTTCGTCTTATTATAGTTTATAAGCCCTTTTAGGGTACGAAAGATTCCAAACTATAAATCATAAGATGTCAGTTATACAAGCATGCTAAAAATGACACATATAGGATGTGGTTTGCCAAACCTTTGTTTTGTCATACTAAGAGGCAGGAAGACTTGTCACGTCAACTTGGTGCACCAATTTGGTGACACAAGATGACGTCACCATAACAATATCAATGGTCAGTATATATATAACAGGTTACATGATTTAAATACACGCATATTGCGAGGAAATACAATGCATTTTGGTAATATTTCCGTACGCTTTAAATAGTGTGAGAAGCGTTACCCCTATATATAATGCAACCCTTTCGGGATTTGAACCTCTGCGTGGCGCCATCTTGCATCATTGCAATATATTTTTATCGTCGCAAAGCTCGTCCCACACAGGCTTATTTTGGCATGTTTTGCGAATACGGTTTGCGCCCATCTGCGCGGCACAAATCTGCATATGCAGGAAAGTGTTACTTTCATATATGATCTATGCATGGTGCGAGCAAGCCCCATTTGTTTAGCAATCTCGTATAAAGGGCCGTTTGGCAAAGGTCGTCCATGCATACAAAATGACAGAAACAGCCGAGTCGCTCCGGGAAATTGCCTCGCGAACGCCAGTGTGAGTGTAAGGAAGACGTGCAAGTCACCGAGAATCACCAACAGTACACACATACACATATGCCATTTATTAATTTTGCAACAACATTAGAGATATATATGAATTCCGCCATTTTTGTCAACACATCAGACACAAGCGTCATTTATTTTCATCAGGGAAACCGTCAATGCGGATGAATGCCTTCAAAAGCCACCGTTTTCGTCCTCCTATATAACTTTTGCAAGGATTCACGCTTATTTTTCGCTTGCTGCGTACGCATATATAAAATCTTTATATATATATTGCCGATGCAAGCGTTTTGAAAATCGCACATAAACGCTAAATGAAATTTTGTAATGTGCATGCAGATCGACCGACCTGATTGCATGTTTTGAACGTGCTGGCCTAATAATGCTCAAAACATGTACATATTGATACCAACTGATACCTGAACTTCTATAACAATGGAGGTTGTTAAAACTGCCAATGTGAAATTTGTATATTTTGCAAGGAGAAATATATCAGTGTTTGTTTTAAGTTGACATGCACATGCTTAAGCCACCCACAAATATGACTTCGCGTTTAAGTTATAGCAATTTGTATATCATGATTATAAGAGTGTAAATCCAACCGCATTAAGAATAATAATTTGTCACTTCGTATGTAAGCGATGTTGCCAGACTTGCATCATGAGATTCAAACATGAACGTCTAGTATAAAATATTCATAAACGAAATTGTTCCTGCAGCTGTATAACCAGTTTTGCAATTTATGAGGAAAAGATTCCCCACATCAAACATTTTTCTTGATATTATAAATGCAAATGTTACCTGTTATGCATTTCATGTTATGCAAATTCAGACTGTAAATTTCGATAAATTTCAAACAGTATTAAAAATGCAGGTTGCTGGAAGATGTTTTAAACTTTTTATAATAGTGATTCTTATACCACTTCCAACATGACAATTTTGGAGCTAATGAAACTTAAATAGTTGTCTAATTGGATTTGACCGGATTGCTATGCACACATTAAATAAGTTATGTTAGTTTTATTTCATGAAGTTTGATTAATTCATGTATTGGAATACTGTCAGTTATGTGTATCGAATAGGAGATGTTGGGGGGCCCTTCAGTTATTCATGAAATGGCGTCGATTCCTTATATTGGTGGAAATGGGCATGAAGATGACAAGTGGTATATCTGCAGGCCTATAGTTTGTTCTGTAGAATTGAAGTAGAAATTGACAAATTGCACTAATATCTAAGTCCACGCTGTCGGCCATATGAAGTGGAAAGGACACGAAGGAGAGAGAGAGACGAATTTTGCCCTGCACCAGATTTGATAGCCATGAAATTTTCCATCTGGCGAAGCATCCATGCACCACTCTATGCTATAGGTCGGATGCTATCAATGCCAGCTGTTAACTTCTAACAAATCACTCTAATACCAGAGTCAGGGAAATAGAGAGAGAAAAAGTCGTGGATAGATAGCGAACGACAACTATAAGGAATCCAATGAAGGGCATTCGTTTATGGTGGAGTCCAAAAACTTTGCAGCAAGAATATGAGCAAAATCATCCCTGGAAGCCTAACTTCTCTGTATATAAATATAGAAGAAAAAAAGTCCAGCATCCGTTTCTGTCTAAGAAACCATTTGTCATAAATGGCAAGCCGAGTGCCGGCTACTACTGGCAATCTTTCTTGGTTTTCCAATCAGATTGTTGATATAGTAATACCAGAAATGGAGTTTTTGCAATATTGACAATTCAGTTCCATACAGGACTATACTGGAGATATTGAAAGGATACTGGCACCTCCCTGTTTGGGCACGTCTAAGCTTTAGACATCCTCAAATCCATTTTCTTAACATCTAGAAGTCGTCGACCGGATTCAATACTCTACATTTCAGTACAAGAGTATACTGTACAAGAATATATTTTAAGTCTTGACGTAATATACCTGGTATATTTCTCTCATAATTCAGCAGAAATAATTAATAAAATATCTTTAACCAGCAATTAAAGTTGCTAAGAGCTTTATAAATTGATATGTGTAATTTGAGCATTAAAAAGCTCATTTAATTATGGTTTGGCAAATTAACCACTTATCTTTTTATTTATGGTTGACTTTGTACTGATGAAGGTTAGCAATTTCCATTTCCATTAGAAAAATTTAATGATCCACGTGTGGTAAATTGAACGAGTTATACCACAGCCATTGAACGCTAATAAATTATCAAATTACAGTATTTTTGACTGATTTTGACATGCCTGAAATACTGGACATTACAATGTCATTTTTATTTGTTTTTAATGTGTGCAACTGCGCACTTTAGCCACTTCTGTTATAACCTCGTATCTTTTGTGAAGCTTCCAAAAATTGTCCGACTGCCTCATCCACGCCCAAAGTACGGAGGTTGGACGGTTTTTAAGATGGATTGAATTTATATTTTTATATGGGAAGGGAGCAGACAATTTACGCCACACGTTGCCATATAATGCATCCGGCATATCCAATGGCACTGAGGCGAAAGTTTTATTTATTAGACTCCTGACATTTTCATTTGGCTTGTCACAGGGCTCGTCGTCCGAGGCCACGGCTGGCTACCTTCCTTTTTTTTTTCTGTGCTATTTCTGCATGATATGATTCAATATCTGCGCTGATGGTTTGGTCGATGTACATTGCCCATTTACCCTCTTATCTATTTGAGCAAAATGCTATTCTGTTTCTATGATACATCATCAGATAATGACGGGAGACATAAACGGATGTGGCGCTTCTTAATACAACTCCGCTGTATGGTCGTCACACCGTTTTGCCCCCAATAATCATGACAAAAGCTGTGCAAACACATCTGATGTCTAAATTTCAATTATTTCCCCCGCGTAATACTGTGACGGTGCAGTCCATAAGCCTAATTATGTCAAGCTGTTCTGCTAGGAAGGAATCCCATTTCTATATAACGTATGCAGCTGATGTATGCATCCTTGATATGGCGGGCTCTTCAATGGTCAGGATGATGTTTAGGTAACTCGTGTGAATTGATTCATCACACGTATCAGAAATTCGCCCCTGCATATGTTTGCATAAGCTGTGATCTATGCCGAAATTTGGGTTGCATCCAAAAGTGGAATATTGACATCAAAGAAATAACGATGTGGCCTGATAATAGCCATGAAAGATGTAAATAAACAGGCAACTAAAAGACAATACCATTTTTACGCCGGGTTTCTTTTTTGTATGGCAACCCTCAATCATTTGTTACTCAGTCATTGATTTTGCATCAAAGGTGATGGAAAAAATTGTGCAATTGATGCAATTTTGCGAGGCATTGTTAATTCTCAAACTCATTTAATACTTGTCAAAGTAGTACAATAGGCCATCGTACTGTGAGGTGTTTGATGGTCACATTGAAAGTGGAACCTTTAAATATGGATTTGTTGCTAAAGGAAAATAAAGACTTTAAATAAGTCATAGAAAAGATTATTTAGGCTTTCTAGAAAACTAAAATTATGCCATTTTTAGGCGTTAAGTATGTGTTCTAAAGTATAAAGATAACACAATGAGTATAAATGTTTACATGTTTGACAGTTGCCACTTGTCCCGTTCAAGTAGCGTTTTGGATAAACACAGGTTAGTAGTTAATACTTCAGCATTTTCAACTAAATACTTTTTATAAAATCTAGAAGTAAAGAAGTTGTTTAAATAAGAAACTAACATAAGTAAAGTTTGAAAATTTTCTGGGAAGCATTGAAATTTAAGATGTATTTTGTTCTTAAAAATAAAGTCATACTATTTGATGTATTTGATGTTTTCTCGGATAAGTTATTTAATAACACGAATGGCATTTTACTTTCGTTCCACTTTTGCCCTCTCTGACGGTTTTTGAATTGTTCTCGATTTTTACATATGTATTTTATTTTGAAGACTGCACAGTTTTCTATCATAAAATCCGATCTTTTTTGTTCGCCGAGATTTATGAACCATTTCTATGGAGTCTGTGCAGTTATGGGAAACAATATTCCTTTTGATGACACAACAAATCATCCTGACTCTCTAACTTAATGTCTCCATCCTGCGGGTTATTCCGTTGTCCTTTCTCAGTTTCCAAGCATTATCTTTTCACTCGGCATCGTGATTTCCTCCTCCATAAACAGCGATTTCGGTTTTCTCTTATTTTGATGCCATCCAATAAAACGTTTCACGAGCATCTGACCATACTGATATTGCTGCGAAAGCTGTCGGTCAAACTACATTTTTAACGCAGTCTCTTGAAGAATTTCAAATAGCCATTGCTCATGTTTTCTATGCACATAATAAACAGCAACAGTTGGTCCTAAATGGACCTAGTGGGTGGGCACCAGCTTTAATGGCCTTCTGAAATGACACTGTTTTGTACACTACAGATCCCCCTCTCTGTGTATATGAGATATCATTTCTGGCGTTGTTTCCTGCATGATCTTTGAACACATGGTCATTTGATGATCTTTGCTCGCTTGATTTATGGTGGAAACATGCAGGTACGGGCTCTAGAAGGTGATTTACTTGAACCCTAGATGTTGTCCATATATTGGATTATGTCTGGCGTATGCATTCAATGGGGCTAACCTTATAGGAAATGTCCCCTAATATTGAAGTCCAATAAAATTTGTAGCTTTACGCTGCATGTGATGAGAAATCGTGAAGTTTTTGAAATTTTGCTGCTTGGCTTGTCATTGATGGTTGTCCAAAAGCATGCAATTTTCGCTGCAATGGCTACAGGAGCACGCCATATATATGTGCTTGCAGAGCTGGGGTGATATTTCCAATAAACAAACTTGTTTTATAAAATCGTAAAATCTTTCTGAATTCCTTTCATGTTAAATATTGACCAATACAGCTAGGGCTTAAAGC